>CM042009.1:34828044-35105544 GCA_023525715.1 Cichorium intybus
TTTCAAATAAATATCTACCTATAAATAACACACACATATATATAAAGATAGAAAATATTGTTATGTAATTATTACATATATTTCTTATATTGTTCTTATTATTTATGTTATGATATGGTTTGGTTTATCTTGAGAATCAAATATTTTAAATTTTATATGGTGATGATATATTTATATAATATTTGTTAGATATCAAACTTTTTGATGCCGTTACAAGTTTGAATTATCATATAATTCAATTTTTGAATAAGATTATGATCAACAAAGATTTGAATTGGTAAACTTTAACCTATTAAGATCTTGACCGTGATACCTGATACCTACAAATTACTTGCAAATTTGATAGTTATTTACTAACTGGGTATCCAATGGGACAAGACCGGTTTAAGATAAGGTTTTATAAACGAATATGAGACTGAAATCACCAATACTCATCCCATTGTCATCCCTAAATATCAATTAATTTATCAACAATGGTGTATCTAACACCTAAGTGTCTAAGCTTATCCTCATATACTTGGCTATGTCTTGACCAAAGTGAGAGAAATATAAGATATTGGTTTGGAGCATAAGGGAATCTTATAAATCAAACTCCTTAATCATAGTGTCTCTTTCGTTAATAGCAACTAAGATTATAAATTCAAATTCCATAGCCAATATAGTAATACAAATTTGCTTCTTGAAGGTCCACGATATGACATCTCTTTGAAGCAACAACACTCAACCACTTGTAAGACGTATGATGTTCTACATTGGTAATCCAACTTACAATGGATTTGAAATCCCAATGAATCCTTCAATCCGAACTCGTTAAGTTAAAAAGAAATCAAATATAAATACTTGTTCATAATCTATAGCTCATTCAAATCATCCGATCTTTAATTTGCCAATCATAACAATTTTATGGGTAAAATATAACAACACTATGCTACTACCATGGAGACCTAAGGGTAGAACAATAGTAGGGGTAAAATAGACATTCGTGGAACAGAACCATCACACTAAACTTCTTACGACTCATGTAGCACCAGATTCCACCGGTTGAGGCCTTGACCCATCATTGGAATCACCAGTTCCGGTTCCGATTCCGGTTCCGGAGATGTTCGGAGTAACATTCCGACCACCAGCCGGCACATCATGATCATGCCGCCCCTCATAAGTCGTAATCACCACTTTTTCATCATGGGACGCCCTCTCCACATGTTTCTTTGCAGGACAACCAGCATTTGAACACCGATAATAACTCCTATATAAATTATAAGATTTTAAAAAAATAAAAAAAGTAGAATTAACGATAACAAATTTTAATAATATCACCTTGGATTGGCATTTCCTTTGACTAACTTCTGACCATATTTGCGCCACCGGTACCCGTCATTTACTATATCGACTGCACTTGTTGTTTGAACAACTACTCTTGGTTCACAGTTTGTCTTTGTTGAAATCCCTTCGTTCTCTCGTTTCCTGAAAAGAATAATTTAAATAAATAATTTAAAGGTTATGTCACATGGTATGAAGTAAAGCGTTCATAAACTTACTGTCTCTTGGAATCTGATGAAATGTCATTATTACCCTCGCCTTTCGTTTCATTTGAACGCAAAACTGCCACTTCTGAGGAATTATCGGTTACCGGAACCAGTTGAAGATGATTTGTCTCTGTTTCTGATTGATCAGGTTCATGAGATGTTGCAGCATGAACAGATGATTGATCTTCATATAACAAGTTATTTAGTAAAGAAATAAATGTAGGGTTAATTCCAAAAAAGCCCTTGTTTCTTTCTTGGAATTAACCCATAAAAGTGTCAATAGTTCAACACCATAAGAATGAAAGTTGAAATAGGTTTGACTGAATACCTTCAGATGTGACTAAAGAAAGCTCATCAGATCCTTTTGATTGAAGAGGCACAATATATGCTGACCCTTTAACAAGGGTATTTACGGGTTTTGGATGTTCATGTTTCCATAAATAATTTATTTCCGTGATATGCCCATCATGTGAATGTTCCACTTGCTTTCTTGCAGGGCAATTACTAGATGTACATTTGTAATAGCTTCGAACAAATGTATTCCCTTTTACGAGTTTTTGACCGTATTTTCTCCAGTTATATCCATCACCAGTAGGTTTTTCAGGTAGTTTTGAGAAAGAGATACCTTGGTCAGAATGTGGTGTAGGGGTAAGATTGTCCGCATTGCGTCTCAATGGCAATTTATCCAGCCCTTTTTCCGGCCTTAATGCCACTATAAAGTTTTCTTGATCCGCTTCTGATATAGAACCAACAGGTGGAGGAGTTTTCTGTGATGGGCTCGAGTCTTTTTTGGGTGTCACGGGTGGTTCTTGATTGGAATTTGATGTGTGGGTCCCACTATCAGGACTTGGGCTTTGTTGCATATCATGTGACTCTGGATTCCTTTCTTGATTAGAGAGTGATGGTTGGTCTTTAGTTTCGGGGACATCTTTTGACTGTAAATTGTTGGATGAGTTGTCCATTATGGTAATTTCAATTCCATCTTGGTTGCATTGTGATTTGATTTGTTTGTGTATGGAATCCTCTCTTGAACCTATCATCAATGGCCCAATACAAAACTAAAATGAATGGGAATATGGGATAGATTAGAAACATTAATTTAAAAGCATAAAAGGACTACCACAATCAACTAAAAAGCAATGTTTACTGTTTATCAATTACCAGTCTATAAATCATAATTCACTTTCCAAAAAGGTACATGTTTTCTTCTAGATTCACTATATCCCATATTTGTTGCACAATTACAAGAAATAACTTTTAAAATTGCCACTCACTGGATTTCCCGGTCACTAAAAAGTACTTTGATGGTAACACAACAACATACAAACGAAATTAATGACTCTCAAGGTAGCGTGGCACCATATTTATACTGACCGATAAACCAATTAAAAGATCAGATTTTCAAACCAATAATAGTGTCCCAAAACGCCAGACGACTGAACTAGGTTAAACAACGTAACACCAATGTAAAGTATCAGTACAGACTTAAACCCTAAACACGAGTATTAGCTAACCCGAGTAAAATTCTACTCGCAATCATCCGATGATCTTAGATATTTCAATTCAAAACCTAGTTTATTTTTCACTGCCAGAATCAGCAAGAGTCGAAAATTACAAACTAGGAAACCTGAAGAGGTCAAACCTTTTAAAAGTCAACAACATCAAATTGAATCGTGGACTGACGGAGTTATACACGAAATTAACTGAATTACTTGTCTGTCAGAGCTACAATCAAAATAAACTAAAAAAAAAATACAATCAGTAAAATCCTAACCAAAACCCTAATAAGATACCTTTTTGGTTGAATTCAGCGTGCCAGAGTAAAAATCGGAGCCGTCGATCACACCGGAGCTACAAATCGTTGCCGGGGAGCTTGGTGAAAGCGTTGAAGAGTGAATTGTTGAGCAGAATCGAGCAAACTAGTTTAGGAAAAAAGGAAAAGCGATGGATCGAAGGTAGAAGGGGGAAGGGGAGTGTTTGTATGTGGTGGAGTGTAGGGAAGAATATGATGTGTTTGGTTGGTAGTTGGATAAGTTACATCAACTTCCCCTAAACTTCTTTTATTAATACAACTTGTCCCTCAATTATTTTACCCCTCAAAACAAGTGTTCGCCGGTCAGAAATGAAAAACTATACTCTTTGGTCTTTAACACAAAAACATGAAAAACAACAAAATTTGTTGTCTGGTTGTTGATATCTTATTGGTAGTTTAATGTATAGTTTCTAAAAGTAGTATTTTAAATTTATGTGTTATCATTAGGGCTAAACTTAACGCATATCGGTAAGAACGTACTACAGATTGATTCTCCACTTAAACAATGTTTTTAATGCAAAATAGTATTTTATTTTAATGCTTATTTAATCAGATCTTGTTATATTATGTAAAATAAGAATATATATCTTTATATTTAGTCTACTAATAATGATTTCATATGCTTTAATTATTATGGTGCATCATGGGTGCCTATAGAGTACTAGATATATGTCGATCTCCATCATATTCCAGTTTGACAGAACTGACGGTCAATGGATGCAGAAAAAAAACATTGTAATTAACAAGGAAATCAAGAAACTAATGGTTGGTAGGGTGTTTCGGCAAACCATGCTTTCAACCTAGGAAGAAATTTCATGTTGTCAAGGGCGAATGTACATTGATTGATAACGGAGGGCTAATATTATGTTAATTTTCACTTTTTTACATGCATATGCAAGAAGGTTCTCATTGGATACCGGTTACCTCTCTTCACTAATTTACTAACGGATTTCTTTTCGAATAAATTATGTCTCAAACATGAATCGTGGACCTGATATTCCAAAAAATAAATCACATGTAAATTTCCATAAAATAATTCCATGAATCGGATATTCCTCTCATCTTAACTTCAAATCTCCTTTAGGGATACAATAACTAAATTCACAAATACATCTTTTAGGGGTACAATAATTAAACCCAAACACCATGCTCCAACATAGAAGTAATCAAGTAAATTCAAAGGCAAATTGACATAGGCGATAATTTCAAAATTATATTTATGTTAGATGATTCTAAGGCTATCATTATTTGTCTATTTCTTCACAGTTTAAGTTTGGATGTAGAAAATCAAAACTTAATTCTCCACCTCAACTTTCTTTATATTTTAAAAACCATGAAAAGTGATATTTTGTAAAAAAATGTCGTGGTGCTTTAAAAAAATTGATCCCAACAAAATATATTTTTAACATGAAGTCCCCTGAGGAGGTTATCCAATATCAACAACCATGGGAACGATTTATAAAACTACCACTATAGTTTACATGTCAAGGAAACTAAAGTGTGCTTCTCATTAGCTAGTCCTCAAAGTAGGTCTTCTAAGTTTCTAATTCCATTCTAGTGATCTAAGTCACTACTACCTCTCTACGGTACCTAGAATACATGTAACTTAAAAGAAGAATATGTAAGTAATATCGCAATTTTATATATTATGCGATATCATGATATTTGAGTTGTAATTTGGTATAAATTAAGATAAAAGGTACTTATAATGCTTGGAATTTGCATTTTGCAAATTAAATGGGTTGCTAGATGAAAATCAGCGAAGCTGAACTGAAATTTGAGTTGTAGAATAAATGTTGACCGGTTAAAGATTGCGGCGCGTTCAAGACTAGTTCGCGACACGTTCTGGTCAACACAACGCGTTGAGGTTACCAACATGACTCATTCTATATCCTTAGAAAGGTTATAAAACAACCTCAATCTCAATTTTGGGAAACTTTTTACAGTTTTGGGACCGAGGAAAAACCCTAAATTAACATCTTGAAAGTCCAAAAATGCAGTTGGGCAACTGGAAGGTTGATATGGAGCAGAATTCTGAAGGATCGGGAGTTGAATCATTAGGTTATCATTTTGTTTGCTTTACGATCTATATTTAACATATTTATGGTTTTTTTAGTCTAGTTCTAGATTTGGGGTTTTACCATTGTTCTTGTTTAGCTTTTATGAAACCCTAATTTATTATTTGGTTGATATGTGGGTATTAATGAGTTTTGTTAGGTTGAATAATGTTGTGCCGAAGTGGATGTTGTGATGATTGTCGTAGTCCAATTTGAGCACTATCGTTTGTACTTCAACCCTTAATCATATGACATAATGAAATCCCAAATATCCATTGTTATGTTTGAATTGATAATATGTTATTCGTTGTTTGCTACATTGAATCGTAACTTATCAAGTGGTATCCGAGCATGTTATTACCGTTCTAATCATTTTGGAAATTTTTCATTCATATTTCCAATCTCAGATCTAAATTGATTCTCATATCTGTATCCCACGTTCGAAAGTCTATTCTCGATTGATTCTGGTACACGATTCTACATTATGATTCAATATCGAATTTCAACAGTAATGCATTAATGTTGCACTATGCAATATCTTAGGTTTTGCTACAAAAGTTCTGATGTTAATCCCAAAGCATTACAATCAGTAGATAGAACGTATGGAGGATTACCTGGTATTGACAAAGATATCTAAAGATCTATAATCGAAGGTCATAAACAAGGCTCTTAATGGTGTCTCCCCTATTATACTCTATCGGAAAATTTAGTATCTTTTTCGTAAAACCTAGCCATCGTCAATCCAATGTATCGTAATGCACATATAATTGACGTTCTGAACTGATGACCAAGTGCCGATAGTTAGACACATAGTTTGTCCTTTCATCATATCTTCGACCCCTTTTCGCCTCTTGTTCAAAAACTGATAAGTAGTCTCAAGCGACAGTCTATCTAGATAAAATCTTAAATTCATGATTCAGTTCCCACACAAACTCCTTAAAACCCTCGCCATCGATAATACTAAAAGGTCGATTGTCATTAATACATATTTTAGCAAAGGCTAATCTACACCTCACTTGGCTAAAGCAATGTTTAGCCAAAGACTCACTCGCCTACATACCTTTTGACTTAATGTTCAAAGTGGTTTGTTTTATTTATTTAGAACGGCAAATCTAATCTACTCCTAAACTACACCTTAATGCCACCTATGTTTCATACGAGACTTGAACAATCAACATCAAGTAGGGAGGGCAACACATGATGCCGCTAGGCTAAAAGCCCTTTGACTAAATCAACTTTTTGTTAGAAAAAGGGATGTGCGACATACAATAACTAAAGGGTTGTTTGTTTTTTGTTTGGAAGCTTTCAAAACGTTTGCACGATCTTTTCTCCAAGAAGACATGGACAAACACCCTCTTCTCGCAAATATCTTCTAGGTAAAAATATTACACTTTTTGTTTTTTTATTTAGTTTTGTTTTTTATAATTATTACATAAATATATAAATTAAAGATTGTAGAACATAATTAACAAATAATTACTCAAAAATAGTATGTAATTATTATATTTTTGTTTTTTATTTTGTTTTTCTTTAAATTATTACATAAATATATAAATTAAAGCTTGTAAAATAAAATTTACTAATAATTGCTCAAAAATAATATGCAATTATTATAAAAAAAAAACATGTATCAACAATATTGATACAATAATGTTCAAAATGTGAGCTTGTGTCTTTTTTCTACTTTTTTATGTTTAATATGATTTATAAAATAATCGTTTTATGTTATTCTTATGGAATTGATAGATAGTTGTCATTGTTGTTGACAATTTATTTTTTAAGAATAAATATTAGCGTTTTGTCAAAAAAAAATCCAAAAAAATGTAACGTTTTATTTAGATTTTAGTTTATATTAGCAGTCTACAGACTTTAAAAAACAAAAGTATTTTGTGTTTCTTGCAAACTGTAGACGTTTAATCCACCTCTTTTTCTACAAATGTGGTCCACAAACTGCAAAAATTTTACCTCTTTAAAAACAAGCAACGCCTAAATGACTATATAATGCGAAAGTACCGTTCTTTCTGCAACCATAAGCTAAAACCTTATTACAATATTTGCATTTGCAGATGTTTGGCCTTCGACACGTGGAAAATGATCCCAAACAATGGACCTTGTCGTACTTGTTGACTTCTTTTCTTATTCGTTGTTAATTTCAACTGTTAATTGGCTGAAAGGACTTCAGCCCCATTGTCATTTTGATCATCAAGATTAATTATGGGTTCATCACTACTCATTGCTAGTCGTCTGAAACTTAAATATGTAAAAAGAAATACAAAAAATAATTCAAATTGCTACTGTTAACAAAATCTAAAATGAAATAGCTACTATCAACAAACAAAATCTGAAATCTAGTCTAAAAAATCTAAAATCTAGTCATTGTGTTAACACTTTAAAAATATAATAAAATAAAAGAAACGCATACAAATCTAATAACAGACTCCAATAACTCTGTTTACAAAGGAAATATTAGGCTATTTAATTTATATGAAAAAGACATAAGATGGAACATAAAGATGTTACAATTATGTTAGCAACAATAATTGTACCAATAATTAAAACAATACTAATATAAATCGCACAGTATGTAAATAATTATGAGTATGACATATCAACATGTAAACATTAAAAAACAAACAATCTGAATATGTAAAAAAAACTTAACTAAATAAGAGATCAATGAAAGATAAAATGTTTATTATCACAATATACTTAACTAAATTATACATATCATATATATGGATTAGAAATATATGCATGTGTTTTTCTAAAAAATTATATATTGAACATAACAAAATCACGTCATGTCTATTATATAATCAAGCAATTATATTGTGAATCTGTGATACACCAACACCATACAGATAATGATTTCCGGAATTGGACGAATTTTTCAATTTTGTTTGGTGGAAGCAATGTGCAAACATAAAAAGCAAGCAATGTGCAAAGAGAATCAAAGGCTTACAGTGAATTTATCTTCTTTTATGGAGGTTTTGGCCGTCAGTCGAAAAAAAAAAGTTGTCGGGTGTGGAAGTCTGGAAGAGATGCAGCGCAGTTCAGTACTTCATCGTTCGTTTAGCGTCAAGTCATCGTGATTTGTTTAGCGTTAGGTTGAACCAACGATGAAGCGAGAAGGTCGACGATTGAAGAGATTGACATCAGTAGTTATATGATACTCTTTGGACAAAATGACGTAATATGAGAGCTAAAATTACCGCAATCAACTATATCTAGCATAACATTCTCAATCAACAATAATCAAGAGTACCGACTTTGACGTCTTTAAGTGTCACTCTCCAATAATATCGAACAACACAATGCACTAGTAAAGTATTTACATATGTAAGACTCAACAAATTATAAGAAAGCTTCAAAATGGCTGCTACATGTGAACATGCTTACTTAATCTATTAGATAGAACAAACGATGTGAAACGCCTGAATCAAACTACACCACAGAAATTTGAGCAGTCAGACCACAATCAACATTAACACTTATACGGACAAGATCGAAACAAAACAACATATACGACGACCGACGACCGGTTGGAAAGGATAAACCAAGGGTGAGCAAAACCAAAATACCGAAACAAAACTCAAACAATCGTTTTTGGGCTAATATTTTTTAAAACCGAAAAAATCAGTTTGGATTCGATTCCATAATACTCATCGACCCACTCAAACCGAACTGGCCCGATACTCTAGAATTGCTAGAAAATGGGGTTTAACCCAAAATCCACCAACTCATTAAAACCAAACCGACCTAACTTTAACGGTGATTTAGTTTTAAACTAGGTGATTTTAATCTTCCATATAGTTTAAACTGCTTGTCGGATTTTAGTGTTTTATTTGATGTTAAATTTGGTCGGATTACATTTCACTTTCTCTAAAATTTGCTAGAAAATAGGTTTAGCCCAAAACCCATCAACCTGTGGATTGAGACAAAATTGAAACCAAAAACCAAAAACCAAACTCATACTAAAACTTAACCCAATGAATTTCAAAAGTTTAAAACTAGAAGTGAGCATGGTAAGGGTTGATACAGTTTTAAGCCAAAACCGTATATATCAGTTTTTAGATTGTAAACCCGCACCGTTCGGTTTTTATATGCTTCGATTTGGTTTATAAACCGCAATAGCTATGATGTGGTTTTAACATTGAAATAAAGCCGCAAAACCAATAGATTATATTCATAGTTTTTTGGACTTATAACAAATCAAACACAAATGTAAAATTAGTTAGTTATTAAAGTGTTAAAAAATATAAAATTATAACAAAAACATATTTGAAAAAACTTAAAATAATAATTGTTTGATAAAAATTACATATTTTAAGTATTGAAAAGTAAATATTAGGAAACTGAATGTGAAATTTGCCTCTTAACTTATTTTTAAACAACTTTATTTAAAAAAACTCAAATACGGGGAAAACTGAAAATGAAATTTGCTTCTTATTATATATTAATTAAATATATAAAAATTATATGACGCAATTTTACGATACGGTTTCTATGATGCAGCATATAATGCAAACCCACACCGTAAATAATTGGTTTTTAAAAAATAAAAAATCACAACATCATTTTATTCATTCAGTTTCGATTTTGCAGTTCAATTATTGCTAACCTGTATTTACCTCAAAACTGACTCATGTTCAGCCATAAGATCAACAACAGCAAGCTGCTTTAGAATCGAGTTTAAAACTTAGACAAATGATCTATATTTTAGAACAAGTTTGACAGCAATCTTGAAATTTAATAGTAAAATATGGTCATAATTAAAAGAACCACAATGTTAACAACAAATCATAAAATCCATGAAATTAACCTAAGTCTTTCCACTCCTCACTTTGCTTTCCACCAAGACGATAAAAACTGCCTCTTGAGCTTGATTATTTAGAATGATGAGTACCTCATTGAAATATGATGCAAATGTGATACTGCCGCGACATTGAAGTGACTTGTTTAATATGATGGTGCAGAACTTATTATAGCTAATCGGTATCTGAGTCTTTTAAAATTACATATTTGTGTGCTAAGTAGACCGTTAAATTGATGGAAATCGTCCAAAACCAACGTATTCCTGATTTGGAAGAAAAAAGATTGACTACTTGAGCTTTAGTAGACCGTTAAATGAAACTCTATGAAAAATGGCAACTAAACTTCAATATGCATTCTAACAAAACCAATATTTCATTTCATTTGAGAATGCACAATTTCCTGAGTAAAAGAAAAATCACATCAAAAAGTAAAAAAGGTACAAACCAGGCAATACCGAATGGCTGTCCAAGGAATAAGGATGTTAGCCACAATATAGATTGCCAAAACCTAACAGAAATATCAGAATCGGCATGAAAGACAAAGATGGCTACATTTAAATATAGCTTATGAATAAAGTTAAGTACTGTTGGTGTTTAAATCTAAACAGCACTTGACCGTCCATAAGCACAAAACTATCATACGAACCATAAGTCTGAAAATAATAATTAAAATGGCCTCAGTATTGCAGAATAGACATCAAGGCCTTTTGAAAACCATTCAGTCCCGAAAGATGGTGTTCTTTTAATATAGATATCGTCATTGGCCATGTAAATCAATTGATTTCATAAGGAAATAAAAATGTATAACGTATATGAGACAAATATGAACATAAATTAAGTAGTAGGAATGTTTTTCTCACGGCCAATCCCAAGAAGTAATGGCAGGACCTGCTCCCCAAGGCGATAGGATGTGACAACGCCATCTCCGACGAACGGGATCCTCCCGGTGAAGGAAGGCTCAACCGTTGTGTTACCGGAAAAGGCTCGATTTACGACGATTTAGAATTGGATTTTACGAAAATCAGCTTTTTTCGCCCCAAAAAGTGTAAATCGTCGATATGGAGAATGATCAATAAAGTAATTTATGAATTCAGGTTACTGTAACCCAATATTTGGAAAACAAAGAAATAATGAAATGGAGAGTTGAAAATCAAACCCTAATAAAGTTGCAGACTGTGAGAAGAGTAGCTTGGCAGAATCTGAAATTACTGAAACATACATACAACCGAAATCTGATTATATAAAACAGGCACGACCAGCGGTAGGGAGGGCTGACTTCGGACAAAGTAGCGAGCCAGAATAAGCGGAGAGACAGAGAGACGGCGGACGTATGGCCAAACCCTAATTTTTAGACGATGGGCTGTTGTAGAGAGTGAGACGGTGGCATGATGGAGGAAATATGTCTTAGGCGCCTCTTTAAACGAAACCCTAGTCTCAGGAATTTTAATAACATATTATCGGGGGTAAATTTTAGAATTGCTGATTGTGTTTTGTAAAAAGCGACAATTTCGGAACAATTTTTAAAAAGGCGTCAAATATAGACTTGTTGTTTTAAAAAGTTGCAATTTTGGTCCTTTTATTTCCTTTCAAATGTGGTTGTTTTTTAGGGGGTGTGAATAGGTCGGTTTTTGGGTAAAAACCGAACCCAAAACGATCAATTCGGTTTTTGGTTTCTAGAATCTGTCGGTTTTGATTTCTGAGTGGGTTCGGTTTCGGTTTCTAAAGTCGGTTTCGGTTTCAACCCATAGGTTTGTGGGTTTTGGGTTCGAACTCATTTCCAGCACTTATAAAAAAATATAGAAAATTAATAAACACATTCTAGCAATTATTTTTAGTCATCATTTATAGGGAATAGGACTTAGATACATTTTTATAAACATAGAGTCTATAAGCAATAAGGTACTTATGTAACTTTTTGCGTTTTTGAGTGGATATTAGAAACTTGGTGAAAGATACTGAATAATAAATAAAAACATGTAAATCTACATTACTGGTGCATCTTACAAATGTCATTAACTTGGTCTAATTAATACCCTAACATACTACAATATATATCATATATTAATAATATATTAAATATTTTTGGGCTTGGGTCGGTTTCGGTTTAGAGGGTCGGTTTTGGAAGGTGAAACCAAAACCAAACCAAAATTTTTGGTTTTGAAATTTTCAAAGTCAAACCGTCAGTTTTTGTTTTGGTTTTTGGTTTTTCGGTTTCTCGGTTTCTGGGTTCTGTTTTACTCACCCATATTGTGTTTCTCTCCAAGCGTGCACCTTACATGAGCGCATTTCAATCTTTTTTAAGTTGACCAAAATTGTAATATCAATTAATCCGGCATTTACCGCCAATCTTAGATCCCTTTCTCGTTATTCTTTATTCTTCTTTCTCAATCGCATCAAAAACCCTAAACCACTCAAGTGATGACGCTGAACAAGGTTCAAATGACATCCTCTTATAACTGGAGGTAGGTCACTCATGTCGATTTCATTTCTGTAGATTTTCTTTCAAGAACAAGGTTGTGGACACATGTGTATCTTTACATGGACTGGATCCATGCTTTGTGATCTTAATCAGAGCCTTAATTGATGAAGCACTTAAGTATTATAGCCTCATGATTAAATAAACGATAGGTGGATTAAAAAGAATGAAACAAGTATAAGATTTCTCATGGTGATTCATTTAGTGATTAACCATGATTTGGTAGGTTACCCATTGTAAAAAATTAGGGCTCAAATCGGTCCTCTAGGTAGGATTCTTTTTAGATAAAAAGAGTAAGTCGATAGACTGTAAAGCGGTGGTCACTTTTAACGACAATAGTTTAGCCTCGAGGAAGGGATGTCTCTTCGTTGCTTAAAGATTTTTACATTGCCAAGTAGACGCTCCAACAAGTGGGAATCAAACTAAATTAGGATATTAAAAGTACAATGTCTTGAGAAGAAAAAGAGAAATTACAATGTAATAATATGTTATTTTCTAGAAGTGTAATGCTTTAAACGGTAATGAAAATCAAACATGTTTAGATTTTCAAAGCACAATATCTTAACCGGTAAGATTTTGAAAGTATAATGCCTTAGGAGGAGAAATAAAACGTGTACTGTAAGCAAGATTTTCAAAGTCCAAATGTGATATTGGTCGTATTTTAAATGTATAATCTTATAAATGGTTAGATCGTCAAAGTAGTATATATTTATACGATAAAAATTGAATGCATAGTTTGGTATTAGATTTTCAAAGTATAATTTATTAATATGTCAAATTCCAAAATGCAATGTCTTGGCAAATGAAAATTAAATGCTATCTGTAACCAAAATAAATAAAAAAAATTTCAGATTTTAATGTATAATGCTATAATTGGTTAGATATTATAAGTACAATGTCTTAAAGGAAAAATTATTGAAAGTATATTGCCATAAATGGTAACCAAAATCAACATGTTTAGATTATTTTTTAAAAGTATAATGTCTACAGGGGAAAAAAACTAAGACCTGCAGTATATGTAGGATTTCCAAAGTCCAATGTCATATTTGATCATATTTTAAATGTATAAAGTTATAAATGGTTAGATTGTCAAAGTACAATATATTTATACGATAACAACTAAAAGTATAGCTCGATATTTGAGTTTTATAGTACATTTTATTACAAGGTCAGATTCTAAAGTGTAATTAATAGGAAAAAATAATGTTATATCTATAAAATTTAGATTATCAAACTACCTTGTCTTAACGAAAAAAAATTTAAAGGCTAAATGTTACCGGTAACCAAAACAAGTTTAAAATTTGAAAGTATAATGTTTTAATTGGTTAGATATTATAAGTACAACGGAAGTATATTGCCATAACCGGTAACCAAAATCAAATATGTTTAGATTATCAAAGTACAACCTTACTAGGATCAGATAATGATGCAATGCCTTAAAATTCTAGATTTTCAAAGTATTAACATCATTTGATTTTCAAAGTACAATGTCTTAGTTAGAAAAAAAAAATTGAATAGAATAATGTTATAAAGATGGAAACCAAGATCAAACAAGTACAATGTCTTAGTAGGTAAGAGTTTCAAAGTATGTCTGAATGTATTAATATGTTAGATATTTAAAGCATATTGTTATAATTAAAAGTATAATGCTACAATTGGTAAGAGTTTCAAAGTAAGTTGTCTTAATATGAAAATATATTAGAAGCAATATGAGACAAATCGTGGTAACAAAATCAAACATGTTTAAATTTTCAAGGTACGATGTCTTAATTAAAAAAATAGAAGTACAATATCTTAAAATGTTGGATTCTGAAAGCACAATGTAACAATTGTTTAGATTTTCAAAATACAATGTTTAAATATATTTGATTTTTAAGTTGCAATTTCTTGAAAAGTAATGATAGGTACAATGTTTTAGAAGTTAGATTTTAAAAGTATCATCTATATGTGGTTTCCTTTAAAGTACAACAAGAAAATTAAACATACAATATCTTATGTAGACTATTTGAAAGTACAATGTCTAAACAGGGGGGAAAAAACTAAAAGTACGATGTTTTAATATGTTAGATTTCTAATGTACCATCTCTTAATAAAAATATGAAAGGTACAATGGTTTATAAGTTAGATTTTGAATGCATAATGTTGTATGTTACCTCTTAAAAGTACAAAAGAATATTATCAGGATGATATGTTAATAGGAGGTAAATTGAAAGTATAATGTTATAGTGGAAGACAAAAGCAAATAAGTTTAGATTTTCAAAGTGCAATATCTTAATAAGAAAAAGAATTAAAGATGTCTAAATACTTTAGATTTTGAATATAATGCAATTACCGATAGTGTACTGCTATGAGTGGTTAGATTATCAAAATACAATGTCTTAAAAGCAAAAACTGAAAGAATAACGATATAACTAGTACCAAAATCAATAAAAATTAAATTTTGAAGTACAATCATGTAATAATAGGTTGCATTTTGAATGAATAATGAAAGTAGAATATATTTTCCATAGAAACGAATTGAAATTATAATACTATAAATGAGAGTCTAGTACCATAATTGGTTAGATTTTTCAAGTAAAAGAAGAAAAAAAACCCAAAAGTACAATTTCTTAATAGATAAAAATTGGCTGTATAATGCTTTACATGGTACCAAAAAAAGGTTAGTAATTAAATTACAATGTCTTAATAAGAAAAATAAGAATTATATTGTCTTAATAGTTTGACGCAATACGGCTATTAATAAGGTATACTATTAGAAATGGTTAGATTCTCAAACTACAATGTTGGGAAATATAATTAAGAGTATAATGCTTAACTAAAATCTAACAAGTTTAGATTTTAAAATTATGTCTTGATAGGTTACATTAATTATAATGCTAAAATAGGTTGATATTTCAAATTAATTTAGTTTTTGAATGTACAATATCTTAACAGGAAAAAGTACAAGTAAAATGTCTTATTAGGTAAATTTTGAAACTGTAATGTTAAAATGCTTGGATATTCAAATGGTTAACAAAAGCAAGTTTTTTTTTTCAAAGTGCAATGTCTTAATAGTTAAAAAATGAAGAATAAAAGTACGGATGGGAAGATATTAATGTAACCAAGATCAAACTAATATATGCCAAAAGACTAGTATCTTACTAGAAAAAAGTTGAGAAGTATAAAGCTATTTAAGCTATTTGGTAACTAAAACTAAGCAAATTTAGGTTTTACAAGTGTAACGTCTTAATAAGAAAAAAAAGCTAAAAGTAGAATGTCATAATATTTTGATTTTAGAATATTTGTCTAGCTACGAAAAAACAATACAATGCATTATAATGTTAAATAAATAAAAAGTTTAAAATGTTTTTAAGTTACAATTGGTTAGATTTTCAAAGAATGATCTCCTAATATAATATAAGTATAATAAGATAACTAGTAGCCAAATTCAAAAGGTTTAGTTCTTTTAAGTACGAGGAATTAATAGGAAAAATATATAATTACATGGTCATAAATGGAAAAAGCTGAAACTATAATGCTACAATTGGTAATTATATATTTTTAAAGCAACGTTTGGATTGTTGAATTTTTTTCGTGAGATTTCGAATGTATTGAGGAATTTTGATTTTGATGAATTTGGATTTACACAGATTTGAAATCTATTGTCCGTTTGGATGATAAAACTTGAACAAAACTGGAATCCATGATCATGTATTCCTCCTTTAAACTTTTATAATTATTAGTACGTTTTATAAAAAGGAAAAGTTAATTTTGTATTAAAATAGACTTATTAGGTGATAAGCGCACCAAAGGGTTGGTATTTGAAAAGCTTGTCTTCTCCGGCAAGGTTTTGGTTCTCTAGTGTTGGTTTTGTGCTAAAATTATTCTTCGGCGTCATCACTATCGAGCACATTCAATAGAACATAGATTATCGGCATATGAGATAGGACTTATGCAAGGGATTGTATGACCCATTTGGGTCACCGTCGATTCAGAGAAAGATTTTTCTGTTTTAAACGACGAATTAGAAACCATGGAAGGTCACACTAGCTTCAAAAGAGAGGGCAGACAGTGTAGTTTTGTTCCACGGATCGATCGGCTGCCAAACCCAACTTTGAGTTTGATTGTGTCCTCCGGCGACCATGTATTTCGGCAAAAAACGCTGACGACAGCTTGAGAGAAGGTATCGACGACCATGTTTAGATTCGTTCCTCGGATCGACCATGCTGCCTGACACCGGTCTCAACTCTTCTACCCTTTTCTGAAGACTAAACGGAAAGGAGGAGAGAAAAATGAGACATAAAGAAGAGAGAGGTGTTGATCATTGTTGCCTGAGAAATAAAGACTGATAAATGAGAAACCAAAGGTCCAGGAGAGTGACGAATAGAGGTTGACCGGTTAAGAGGGAGAGTGACGGTGGTTTATGGTGCATTTACTGGGGAGCCTTGGAGGTGTATTAAAGACAATTTACAGTAACCTAAAAAGGGAATGTTAAAAGCTTGGGTGATGTGAGGTTTTATAAAATGATACAAATAAAGGATAATATAATAACCAGGGATTTAGAATTTCTTTTTCTTTTTTAGTTTTGGAAGGAGTTCTAATTCTAAATCCACTTTAATCCTTTAAAATTATTCAAACCAAACACACGCTAAGATTCATTTATAGGAAAAAGATAATATTACTTCTTAACTAGTCGGACTCTAAATGAACAAATGTTAAAATAGAAACAATAATGTTATCAAGGGTTAGATTTTCAAAGTATAATTTTTAATGAAAAAAATAGTGAATGTGCAATGTTTTATTAGGAAAAATATTGAATCACTTTATAAATGGATTTTATAAGTGCAATGTCTTAACTGGAATAATAATTAGAAATTACAATGCCTTAATAAGTTAGATTTTAAAGCTATAAACTTATCATTGAAAATACAGTGTCTTAATATAAGAAAAAAAAATTTAATGCTATAATTGGTGCCTAATTTAAAATAAGTTTAGTTTTCAATGTTCAATTGGTAAACAAAAACAAGTATATATTTTTCAAAGTTCAATGTCTCAATAGGTAAAAAATGAAAAATAAAAAGTACAAATCAGAAAAGATTAATATAACCAAAATCAAAAAGTTATATTAAAAGATTAGTATCTTAATAGATAATAATACTTTTAATAAATCGGACTCTAAGAGAATAGATGTTAAAATAAAAAGTAATGTTATCATCGGTTAATTTTCAAATAGGGATGTGTAAATGGTCATCGGAATCGAACCCAAGCCCAAGGATCGAGAAATTGGACCCGAGATAAGGAAAAGACCATGTTACTCGGTCGATACTCGGTCCGTACATGTGGCTTAATTCGGTCTTGGTCTTTCGGCATTATAATGTAGGCCTTTGAAATTTCTACGCTTGGTCTTGCTTGGGTAAAACCCGACCAAACCCGAACCCAAGGCCAAGTCCCATAGTTTGGATGGTCCTCGGTTCCATTGAATGTCTTCCCTCGATCTCGATCCGGCTCGGGTTCGGTCAGGTTCGGGTCGGTCACACTCACCCCTATTTTCAAAGTGTATTTTTTAATTAGAAAAATATTAAATAAGTTTAGTTTTTCAATATACAATGTTTAGATTTTCAAAGTACAATAGTCAAGGTTAAGAGCACAATAGCTTAATATGTTCGATTTTTTGAAGTAATATGTCATAATTGTTTGGAACTTTAAAGTACAATGCTAAGTAGGAAAGAAATACAACTACTTATATCTAAAGTTGTTAGATTTTCAACTAAATTGCTAAAAAAGTTAACCAAAAACTTAAAAGAGACCAATACAGAGTTTCAATAGGTTAGCCTTTATAAATGAAATGTATTAATGGGAAGGTAATTAAAATGACATATTCGTAATAGGTATTGAAACTATAATGCTATAATTACAAATATTTCCATGTAAATTGTCTAAAAATGAAAATAATAAAGTAACATGATAGAAAAAATTGAATGTATAATGTTACAAGTGATAAAAAATACCAAACATGTTTAGATTCTAAAAGTACAATGTCTTAACATGCAAAGTTAAGAAAACAATAGCTTAATAGGTTCAATTTTAAAGAGCGCTATGTTGTAATTGTTTCGATTTTCAAAGTACAGTGTCTAAGTAGGGAAAGAAAAAAAAATACAAGTATCAATATCTAAAAATGATAGATTATCAAATTGTCATAGCTAAATAAAAAAAAAAGTTAAAACGGTTCATAGTTTTCAAAGAGCAATGTTTTTAGAAGAAAGAAAATAAAAATAAAAGGTTTAAATAGGTTAGATTTTGAATAAAATGTTATAGAAGTTAACAAAATGCCATAAAAGTCTTATATTGAGTTAGCTATTATAAATGGAATGCCATAGTTGGAAAGTAATTAAAAGTACATTATCTTCATATGTTTCATATGAAACTATTATGCTATAATTACAAAGATTTTTTGTGAACATTGTCTTAATATGAAAATAATATAGTTGAAAGGTACAAAAGTACATAGTCATGTCTTAAAAAAAGTTGAAATGTACAAAATTTTCAAAGTGTAATGATTTAATAAGAAAAAAAAGATCAAGTAATAGGATGGAAAATTAAAAGTATAACGCTATAAGTGGAAACCAAAATCAAACATGTTTAAAATTTTAAAACTCAAGGTCTTAATAGGAAAAAATAATAGAAAAGATCTTAATAGCTTAGATTCTAAAAGTGCTATGTTATTAAAATTTACATTTTCAAAGTATAGTGTATAAGGTATTGAAAGCATAACGCTATATATAGTAACCAAAACCAAACAAGTTCTGTATTTCAAAGTAGAATGTGTTAATCAGTTAGAGTATAAGAGTACAAAAACTATAATTGAAGGCATGATGATATATGTATTATTAGGATCAATTTTATTTTTTCTTAAAAAAAACATTAAAGTACTAACTCTTAATAATAAAAAGATGTATAATATGGTAACGACACTATCTTAATAGGTTCAATTTTGAAGGCGTAATGTTATGACGGGGTAGTTTTTCAAGTTAAAGTGTCTATAAGGGAAAAAAAATTAACAATAGAATATAATAATAGGTATTGTTAGTGTATGGGTTAGGGATTCGGCCCAATGTGTTAATGTATGGGTTAGGTTTCGGCCCAATGTCGTTTAGAGTTTAGATTTGGTGCTATATTTATTTTTATGTAACCTCTCTTATCAATAAATGAAGAATATCAGTGTTTCACAATCTAACATGGTATCAGAGCAGTTTCAAACCATGTGCTGACCACAACCACATGCCGCCACCGCCCACCTCCGGCGACATTCTTTTGGCGTCGTCGGAGCCTCGGAGGTGCCTTCCGTTTGTTTTTTTTTCTGTGTCAATTTTCCTTGCTTCACATTATAATAACCGCCTCCCAACCGGCGGTTCTCACTCACTGCCGACACGCTCCTCTCCGGTCGGCCAACCTTCATCACGTCGTCGCCAACTCTTCCCGGCAATGGTCCGGCTCCGATGTTCTTCTAATTTAATCACTCTCCTCTTAAAACTTGAAGTAAACTTCTCGACTCCATCTCGATTCTGCTTCATCCCTCGCTCTAAAGCCATCGATAAACCCATGCTTAGAGCCATCGATAAACCCATGCTGGAACTGTTGCAATCGCTGGATTCCTACTCCCCATCGCCGACTACCCCGTCTCAAATCCACCTCACTCATTTATCTCAATCTATTTCTCACTCTCTCTAATCTCCGTCATTCATCTCAATCTATTTCCCGGTCTCCTTTACCAACCCTGCTTATCTGTTGCTTTCTCCTTTCTCATCAGCAAGTCAGAATGATGAGGGATCCCTATCTTTTTTTCCGGCGCCGACTTCGTCGGAGCTCCCTATCATGCCGTAAACCTAGCTACTTCCGGCGCCGACTGCACCGGGAATTTTTGTGTTGTGGAAATGGATGGATAATGGATTTTATAAAGTGGTAGTGGGTACACCAACCACTGAATAAAAAAAATACGAAAGATGATGCAAGTTGCGATTTAGAGATGAGGAGGACGAAGTAGAAGGCGGGGTTTTCAAAGCTTTGATGAATGCAAATAACCCACTCCTTTTGCTTTGCTTTGCTGTCTCTTTGATTGCGCACAAAAAAAAAAAACAAATAGCGACAAAGTGATTACATTTTTCATCGTCCCTCCAGATGAAGATTTAAAAGAAGATTCAACTATTTCAACTATGTTATTCTTAATAGTTTTCATTTTGTTTTGTTTTATTTGTTTTTCAGTTTTATCGTCCCTCCCGATGTGTATGGGTTAGGGCTTCGGCCCAATGTGTTAGTGTATGGGTTAGGTTTCGGCCCAATGTCGTTTAGGGTTTAGATTTGGTGGCTGTATATATTCTTATGTAACCTCTCTTATCAATAAATGAAGAATATCAGTGTTTCACAATCTAACAGGTATGCTTTTAAAAGTACAAGTCTTAAAACGAAAAACTAAAAGTAGAATGTCTTAATGGGGGAAAAACTCAAAGTATAATGCTATAACTAGTAACAAAATACAACGTCCTAATTAAAAGTATAATTCAATTACAAATAGGCCACGTTATGGGCCACTTAGTTCTAATATGTTAGTTCAAAATAACATTCAATTACAACATGTCCAAGGCTTTATATTATCAGACATTTTACCTTTATATTAAGTAATCAGCAAACTAAAGTTTGGTTTAATATCTTATCATCTAACGAGCATGCAATTACAACATACCAACTTATGAGACAATATGACATGGCTTTTACATATTACCTTATCAGACATTTTCCATGTATATAATTAAGTAATTAGCAACGTAGGGTTTAATTTCTTACCTTGACATTTGTATATGCTTTTTTGCAGGTGCTCACGAATCCGTCCATATGTTGGTGATTATGCCAGGGTGATAATATCCTAGGATGAGAGAGAAAATATGAACAAATAAACAAAACTTCCATCCCCATTTATAAATAAATCCCAAGATTACCCTCCACATAATCACATCTGCGTTGCTAGATGAGGACAATGGAGCATCAACAACAGGAGTTTTCCAATGGTAGTCAACTGCTCTTTGACTTTCATACCAAAGCCTCTGTTTAGGATTGTACTTGTTGCTTTCCAAAGTTTACAAACACCAACAACAACAAAAAATGAGGATAAATATTGGAAAGTTGGGACAATACAATAAAGTATTCATACCGTCTGTATGCTGTCTACCTTTTAGAAAGTTGGTGAGTTGTTTCTCGTTCAACTTCATAGCATACCTTTGTCCATCAGCAAGCCTACAAATCTGTAATCACAAATATCACAATCAACACAAGTTACATTTACATTTGTTATTTATTTCCTAAAAATATAATTATAATAATAGCAGATAAGTAGGTTTTGCGTCGGTGCCAGCTTGGATGGGCTTGAAGATGAGAAAACCAAAGGGCAAACTAACAAGATTTAGTAAGAAAAAAAGATTTAACATAGAACATAAAAACTTTTTTTTTGTTATATATAAAATGATAATTTGAAGCTTACGTCAGTTGGTTTGTTTGTTGAGTTGATAGCCAATGTAGAAGAAATTAAAAAGTAATTTGAAAAAAAACTGTAAAAAAAACATGTCAAAACTGTAACCACAAATAGAAGTTTTAAAACAATTTTTTTAATAAAAATATACCTTGAGTTTCTTAAACCTTCTAAAATTCCAGTTATTATGTCACTTGGGGTTATCTTGAAATCAACTTCAATTGCTACATCAATTTGTACTTTTGTGGAACACATGCAATAAATGGCTGCAGGAACATGTGTAGAAAATAAATTCCACAAAATCACACTTACAATCTTCTAATTAAACATTCCCTAAATACAATAATTCAATTTTTTTTAAAACCAAGAACCAACTTATCAACTTAAAACTAAACGTACAATCTATTTCATACAATCCATAAAAGAGTAATCCGAATAAACTAAGCTTTCACCTGCTAACTATTAGCAAGGAGTTCCAAGATATAAATATGTAATCCTTGACTTTAACAGTACAATGTATGAATAAAAATGTGAATAAACTTTGAATAAAAGGAAATCCATAGCTTCAGGTAATTGGTCAATCTCATCAGTAAATATTTCTTTTTTATGAAAATGATCCAGCTAAGCTAGCGTATGAGTAAAGGTGGCAAAAAAGTTTGTCAAGTAATTGGTTGGAAAAGGTAAATTGATAAAATACAACAAGTAAAAAGTAAATGAAAATACTTTCACTTTGATAGTCTGGCAATGGAACCTTGCTAATTCACTCAAATGGCTGCCAAGAACTACAACAAAAAGGATATTTTCATTGATAATGCATAAGTAGGCATGTGTGTTAACTCTAAGATGATAATAATACTTATGCAAACCCATTCTAGTTGCTTGGGCTGATATTTGTTCATAATCATGTGAACACATCCTATATTACTAAAATTTGGGAAGGGAAGGATACTAAACAGAAGAAAATGATAAAATCAAACTCTAAATGGAGAAATTCTAACAAAATATACCACTTTGTTCTTATGATCTTCAGGATGTGTAGTCAAACCATCACCGCAAAATCCATCAAAGGATTTGAAAATTAAAGACATGCAATGATCACGGGAATCCAAAAATCGTCCCCTGATAACGTCTTGCATCTCTTGATTGATTTTGGTTCCAATTTCAACAGTTAAGAACATTCACGACCAGAAAAAAAAACCTTAAATTTAGTAATCACAATAAAGCGCAATCTGAATTATCAAGAAAGATTTAGGGTGGAGAGAGGAGGATACAAACCAGAAAAAAAGAATCCAAAGTCATGACAAGCATTTTTTTGTCAGGCCCCTAAATGAGACTTTCAGGGTTGTTGTGTCTTCCACTCTATCTACGAAATATATATATGGGGACTCTCTTTATCAGTTAATGTTATGCACTTGCGCAATAAAATATGAGCATCGCCTCCAACATTCAAGAAGTGAAGAAACAACATTACAGCATGATATTATAAAGTCATATTAGAAATGGGGGCATTTACAAACCTGTAATTTCAGATCAGGGGAATGTACTATTTGGAAAAGTTTTTTGTAAACTTTCCATTTATAGTGTTGGCCTTCATGATTCCCCATCAGGTATCAACATTAATTGACTTTAGTGTAGATCATCTAGATCAATCACAAATGATCCCCAACTGAACATGTAAAAATATGACAATTATTTTTACATTAGAGCCAACAAATAGAAAAGATTGACAGACTCACCGGTAATGTAACATATACAGGAACACATGGTGTGTCAGAAAAGAGTTTGGAGCAGGTGACTTTTTAAATTGCAAAAAAGAAAAATGTTGTCTGGAAAGTATCATTTTCCATAAGAATTTTAATGATCAAAGCCAGTAAGAACCCGACTTCTAAAATCTGAAAGTATCATAGTCCTATAATTTGAGGGTATAATATGAACTATTAGGTATAAGATTCGCGATTAGCAGGACCGTAAACCCTTTTTCTGCAAATTCCAAGATTACCCTCCACACAGTCACATCTGCAATGCTAGATAAGGACAATGTAGCATCAACAACAGGTTAGCTTTAATAACTTTTCCAATGGAAGTCAACTGCTCTTTGACTTTCATACAAAAGTCTCTGCTCACAAGCTGGTCAGGATTCTACTTGTTGCTTTCCAATAGTCTATAAACAACAACAAAAAAGAGAATAAATATTGGAAATTTATTAAAGTAATAATAAATTTTCAGGCAAATTCACTCATACCATCTGTATGTTGTCTACATTTTCTTAGGGCGTTGACTTTTTAGAAAGTTGGTGAGTTGTTTCTCATTCAACTTCAGCAAGCCTACAAATCTGTAATCACAGATATCACAATCAACACAAGTTACATTTACATTTGTTTTTTATTTCAAAAAAGAAATTAATTATAATAATAGCATACATGGAAGGTTTTGCATCAGTGTCGGCTTGGATAGCTCGAAGATGAGGAAACCAAAGGGCAATATTGTATTTCTGTGTCAGGTGATGAACCACAGATATAGTCGCACCGGTCTCATTGACAGCAAAACTAACAATATTTAGTAACAAAAAAGATTTAACATAAAACATAACAACTTTTTTTGTTATATATAAAATGATAATTTGAAGCTCACTTTAGTTGGTTTGTTTGTTGAGTCGATAATCCCTGAACGGCTGAACCTTGTACCGTCTCGTGTAATCCGCTCGCGTAACCTCCACCCTAACACCTGTCAAATTTCTCTTCACATAAAATTTTATTACATCCAACAAATTATATATCTGACATAAGAAATTGTAATAGTAAAAAAAATGTTTCGTACCTTAGTACGTTCTTGATCATAGAGTGGTTTCCATATGTATTAGCCAGAATCAAAATCAAAATCAAGTTTTTAGATGTAGCTTTGATTGACATTCAAGTTATAGCTAAAAAATGTACATTTTATCATGTAATAAATTGTTGTTCCAAGATTGACAATGTTTGTTTCTGTTTTCTTCTGAAGATTCTTCATCGAATCTTGACCTCCCTCTTCTTCTTCTTCTTCTTCAGACTCGTCCCCAAGAATCGTTTTCTTCAAATCTTGATACTTGTTTTCATTCTCATGGAAAGTAGAATCCATCTTGAAAATATCTACAAATATTGTTACCCTCACATCAATGACATAAAAAATATATATATGAATATCATCTATAGATTCATATGTACCTAGGGAAATTTCTGTATCAATTTTATATACTTGATGTGTCAATTGGTCTTTGAGTTCAACAAGGTCTAATTCTGGACCAACAGCTAGATGGCCCTGTGTAAGTAAATATGGTTAGTAAACAGTTAGGAGATCTAGTAATATATGATAAGATTTTAACCTGGATGGCAATGTTGTTAACCAACTACTACAAACCAACAAACTACAACATTGGAAATCTAACACATTCAAACCAAGAGTAGATCCAAGATTTTGACCAGAGTTCTTCTATTAGTAACAAGCAAATCTATAGAAGAGAAACAGGAAACAGAATAAAAGTTAGGTGGAGTCTTACATATACACAAAAAGAGATTTAACTAAGACATCGTTATTCATAAAAAAACTCTGACAAAATCTAAAATACATCCTCAAACGACCAACAAAACCATCTATAAACACCATACATTATCAATGATCAACACGTTCTGAAACAAGACCACCAGACACGCTAAATTAGATTTTACAGGAAATCGCCAAGATAAAGGAGATAACCCCCAACGAAAAGTCAACAAAACTATAGAAACCCTATGTAGATTCCTTCTTTTTTTTTTTAATTGCAACGCAACTAGGACAGTTACTTACACCGAGAAAATCAAATTCTACAGAAAAAACCGAAAAGATGAAGAAGACATGGTAATATTATAAACCCCAATGAGAAGAGAATTAAAAAAACAACAATTAACCATCGATATTCTCTTATACATACTTCGATTCTAATTTTACAGAGGAAATTACAAAGTCTCGATTACAGAAAACCCTCGCGGAACTATATAAAATAAAGAATGGAAATATAATCAGAAAGAAAACTCACAGAGATCTTCATAACTTCTTGGATTAATGGCATGGTTGTGGATCTCCTGAGAAGAATTGTGCGTTTGCATCTCCGGGAAGCGGTGTTACACGGATCGGGAAGCCTCCGGTGGAGTTTGGGTTGACTGAGAGCGGGATGACTGAATAAGATATATAGTCGCGTTATATAATGCGCGAACATCCCAACCCTTTCGACTTCAAGTTCCTAACGGTTATTTATAGGAAAATGATTTATAAGGGTAATTATGTTTCAAAACTGTTCAAAAAACACCATCCAAGTTTGGTCTGTTTAAAAAACACCATCCAAGTAAGGCTTTTGTACAAAAAACACCATCCAAGTAAGGCTTTTGAACAAAAAACACCAACGAACTATATGTTTTGTTCAAATTTTACCCGATGGTAACCGGCTCTTGCAGGTTAAATGATGACTTAGCCTAATATTTAGTGACATGTCATAATAACAGATGAACAGTTTAACCTGCAAGAACCGGTTACCATCGGGTAAAATTTAAACAAAACATGTAGTTCGTTGGTGTTTTTTGTACAAAGGCCTTACTTGGATGGTGTTTTTTGTACAAAGACTTTACTTGGATGGTGTTTTTTGAACAAACCAAACTTAGATGGTGTTTTTTGAACATTTTTGAAACATAATTACCCTTATAAGTCATTTTCCCTTATTTATAAAAGTTTTCCGAATTTAAATATTTCTAAATTACGGCTTATAAAAACAATATATTAGACATTTATTTATAAAACAACTTAATCGTATTAATATGTTTATATGTTAATAGTTTCTGTGAATGTTTTATCTTGTTGGAATATTATATTTTGAAATAATTTTTAATTAATAAAACAAATTTAAGACAATTATTTAACAAAACCTGATATGATATTCTTCAAAAAACATAAAACCCTAGAAATTGTGTTGGTCTGACCCTCTTAGTAAAAGCTCATTAAAAAAACAAAGGTTAAATACAACAATGTATTTGTATGTGGTATAATAAAATTTTCAGAAATGGTGCCTATGCTTATATGAAATTTTTGTATAAGGTTTCTGGAATATTTTTCTTGATGATGTAATCCCTTATGCTTTTAGTTTGTTTTGAAGCAAGTCCTTATCATAGACATCGTTTATTTTTTCAGTTAAATATGTAGAAGTATCATTTTTCCCTTTTCCTTCATTTTCGATGACAATGGCTTCAACTTGTTCGACGAAACCCCCAAACCCTAACTACGTGTTGTTGTAGCCCCTTTCTCTTTCGTTTCAGATGGTGTTAAAAACCATTAAATCCATCTTTCGGCAAAATCAAATGCCCCAATCTCCACTGCCACCTCTTCGCTACCATTGCTGCTACCCTGAAACCTTCCTATACAATCCCTACGAATCCGTCATTGGCCTCTATCGATCAATGTTTTGTTCTTTTAATGGAATTTTCACAGAGTCACGGTAGTTTACCGGCATCACTATCAAACTCCACTTCTCCATTAAGGTAAAAGAATTTAAACCTTTATTTATTTGAGTTCATATGATGTATCAGTTATGGGTTCAGTTTAAAAGCTTGCATCCCTTCATCTCCTCTTGTAATATTGTCACATGCTGTCATGGTTAGTGAAAGAAAATAATTAAAAAAATTATAGATTTGTCATGGTTGGTGGAGACAAAGATGTGGGGGAGGAGAGATAACGTAGGAGTAGGTGGGTGGGGGAAATCAATAATAATCAGACAAAATTACAAATTTTATCTTTAGTTATATGGTTGCAGGGATGGCCATCAGTGGTAAGTCTTCAGAGGAGTGGTAAGTCTTCAGAGGAAGGAGGCTCGAGGTGGGTGGAAAATTATGGTTGTAGGTAACTAGGAATGTGTGAATGGTGGTGTTTTTGTAACCGGTCGCAAGGATGGGTAATCGTCAGCGGAAGGTGGGTTGAAGATGGTGGTTGTTGGTAACTAAAAGGGGTAGGGAATGGTGGATTTGTGACTAGTTATAGGGGTGTGTAGTGGTAAGGATTGTGAAAGGGAAATGTGGGTTTTCCTCCGTTTACAACTCCAGAAATTGAATGTCCATGGTCATTTGTGACTAACTACAACGTCCTCTTTTCTTTTTCTTGTTTTTTTGGCAATGGTAATATTGTTGTGAAAGAATGCTGAATGGAAGGAGTCACCAAAGAAGAAGGAGAAAATGTGAGAGAAAGAAAAGATGTGGTTGGGTGGGTCTCAACTCATCATGAAAAGTGTAAGGGGGAAGGATGACCCGTATAGTAAGGGTAAAAATGTAACATTTAATCAACTTAACAGTTATATACTAATGATGTTTGTCTTAGGGATGAAAAATACAGCAAAGAAAGGTTTAGGGATGCTTAATGTTATGATTGAGGTCATTGACAACATAGCGATCCGATTGTCAAGCTTAACATATATATACCTATTATACCACATTATTTTTTCTAATTAAAAATAAGTCAATAGTCAAATGAGGGTATAAAGTTAAAAAACAATTTTTTTCTATTGATTATGATATATTGTTGTGGGGATCATGGATTACCCAAGGTGGTGTGTACGACCATGATGGGTGTCCACCTGGACATCTCACGATGCCTTCATAATGAGCATACCGATTGGTCTAAAAAGCAACGGCTTCGAGGCAATTTTAAAAAATGTATTAAACATAGACATGTTTTAAAAAAAGTGCAACTTTGGTCTTTTTTGTTTCCGTCCAAATGTAGTCATTTTCTCTCCAAGTGTTATTTCAGTATTTTTTAAGTCGACCAAAATTGCAGTATCATTTAATTTAGAGTAATTTAAAGTTTTTGTCCCTATGGTTTATCCAATTTTTCACATTGGTCCTAGTTTTTAAAATCTCACATATTTGTCCATATGATATGCTTTTACTAATAGGTTTGGTCTCTCCATTCATCAGACATAACTTTTTTTGTTAAATGAGATGTAAAATGATTAATATACCTCTCATTTTATTTTTTATTTAATTTGTTTTAAATCTCCCTCACTCCTTTCACTTCCATTCGTCGTGGCTAGATCAAGACCATGGAAGGCTTTGGTTCCAAAACCGCAGCTCACCATTCGCAAGAATGGGAGCAAAATCCAAGATGGTTGAAGTAGATATTGTGGATGAAGTGTTGGCCACATTGCCACCCAAGATCAAAGGTGTAATTTGATCATGATGGAAGTGGTTAATAGGAGACAATGATCTCAATCGTGATACTGTTGACCTTGAAGTGTAGGTGAAATGAACAATGGACGAACCATGAAGTATCGGTGGGAGAAGTGATTTAGCTGGCTGGTATAAAGTATCAGTGGGAGAAGTGACCTATGTATAGGACGCCCAAGTGAAAAATGACAAACTAAATTTGACATATGAATGGTGATTAAAAGAAGTTACAAATTTGATTATGTGCTATTTTTGCACATTCATCGATTGATTTCCTGTTTCAAGTTGAGATCAGTAGAACTTAATGAATGAAAATTGGAAGTGGGCTACTATAGTAAACAAGAAAACAGGAGTACATTATCTATTGCATTAAAATCTACAAAAAGTAATGTACTATCAAGTTTAAACATCAACATGACCTCTTTTTTCTAGAACGGCATCAACATGACATCTAAATGGTTAATATACTATGTTTGAGTTTAAACCATTAAGAGATCACATATTATGTAACTTGAAAAATGATATAAATGATTCAGATTCTATCAAGTAACGCCAAAATCAATCGAAACAAATACTTATTCAACAAAAAATATTTATTACTCATCCATAAAATTATAATCATCAGTTCTCAAAAAATATTCCTTTAAGTTAAACTAATTTACTACTTCCATATTCGGTATTGTTTTGGAATGCTTTAAGTCTTAACTAAGATAATTACTTGCCAACGAAAGCATTTGTCATCTATAGAAATATGAAACTATTTGTCAGAATAAAACTAAACACTGTCCACCGCAAATTTGTCTATGTGTTCAACATATGTTGTGGTTTTTGCTTTCTTTTAGATTTCTACCACGTTTGCGGATCACACCATCCAACTGTCTTCAAACAAATACATAAAATTAATTTTGAGGGGACATCGTCTGGGCGGTTATTATAATTCAAACGGATGAAAACAATGCATACACTAATTCTATATGAGATAGAATCCAGAATTAATCGATCCGTCTAACTCATTGGCTAACTGGGTATTTCAACAATGTTTCCAGGTTACATAAAAAATAGAAGGCTTTACAAGACACTATTTCATTTTATTTTAAAATGCACATTTTTCCTGGTTAAATTCAGCATCCACAAGTTTCAAAGAAAAATGTAGAATTTATACAATGTAGGACTTACCGAATTAAAGTGATGGCACATTATTTGGATTGAAATCCACGTTAATGTATTGGTATATGACAATCAACTGAACAACAAAAAAATATAGATTAAATTACAGTTTTGGTCTTAGTTTTAAAATTTACAGTTTTGGTCTTAGTTTTAAAAATCTTACACTTTTGGTTTCTACGATTTTCAAATCTTTCATTTTTGGTCAGAGTGCTTTCGAAATCTTTTAAATCTTTTATGTTTGGTCCCGATTGTTTACACAAATGATAACAGAGAAAAAGCCCAAAGTGAAAGATTCATAAACCATAAGGACCAAAAATGAAAGATTTGAAAACAGGGACGATTAATGCAAGATTTCCAAAAGTAGAACCAAAACTGTAAAATGACATAAATCAAAGTGACAAAAACTGTAATTTACTCAAAAATATAATATCCCAAATAATGTCAATGTACGAAAGTTGGATGAATTCGGCATATAGATGATGGAGTTAATAAGAATGTTAGCCACAACATGGATTGCCAAAACAGACTAGAAAAATCAGAATCAACATGAAAGACAAAGATGGCTACATTTAAATATAGCTTATGAATAAAGTTAAGTACTGTCAGTGCTTGATCTAAACAGCACTTGACCGTCCATAAGCACAAAACCATCAATTTAATGTACAAACCATAACTAAGATAATGATATTAAAATGGCCTCAGTATTGCAGAATAGACATCAAGGCCTTCAAGAAAGCCATTCAGTCCCGAAAGATGGTGTTCTTTTAAAATAGATCTCGTCATTGGCCAAGTAAATCGAATGAATTAGTAATAAAATGAAAATGTAGAACAGATAGGATGCAAATGTGAATATATTTGATGCAGTAATAATGTTTTTCTCACGGCCAATCCCAAGAGGTAATGGCAGAACCTGCTCCCCAAGGCGATAGGATGTGACAACGCCATCTCCGACGAACGGGATCCTTCCGGTGAAGGAAGGCTCAACCGTTGTGTCACCGGAAAAGGCTCGATTTACGACGATTTATCATTGGATTTTACGAAAATCAACATTTCGCCCCAAATTTGTGTAAATCGTCGATATACAAACGATCAAGTAGCTGTGAATTTAAGGATGTTGTAACTCGAAATTTGAAAGAAAATTATTTGATAAGAAGTACGGAAAATGAAACCCTAGAGAGTTGCAGACTGTGGAAATAAACAGGCATGGAGCTGGTGATATAGGCTTCGCGACTGCAGTTTTAACCGTCCGATCTGTCTGATGTGTATTACGATGAGGGTAATCGGGCCGTTGATATTAGGGCTTTATTCTTTTAGCCTCTGTTAAAAAATGGGGAGAAAGTACGGGCGTGGTGTTTTGGAAAACCCGGGCCGTTCATGAATTTACAGTTTTTCTAACTTTCTTTTTAAGCCCTCCGATTTATACAAGGAATTTAACATGAGTGTTAGTATTCATATTTTCAATTCTTCGTCACCAAAGGGTGTTTGTTTGTTTTTTTTTTTTTGGGTTTATTTCATAAAAAGTCTTATATTTTCAACTTTTTTCTGTTTAAACCTAAAATTTTATTTTTTTTCAAAAAAGACCTAAATTTTGGAGAAACTTTTCAATTTAGACCCTTTACCCCGGTTTTACAGGTTATACATAGAAAAAACCCTAATTTCTTTTATTTTTTCCCAAAAAAACCCTCAATTTCAGTATTTTTTCACAAATAAAATTATTTCTTTGTTTTTGTAATTGACATAACTTTCATATACAATGTCCAAATTTTACGAACTTTATATCCCTGGAAAGGTCGTAAGTAATACTACAACTTTGCTTTACTGACTTTTGTTTGAATATATTCAGATATTTCGCTACACTGGCTTGTTTTCTTATAATAGTTGTATCTTTTGCATACGAGCTCCGTTTTCGACGTTCTATAAGTCGACGGATTCGTAAACACGAATACATCGTGTAATGAATATTATTTAAACCAAAATATTATTTGTATGATTTATCAAATTTTATGCTACTGTAGTCTATTATTCGAAATTATATCGTTAGTCGATAATTGATTCGAAATATCGTATTTTAGTATTATAATTTCCAATAATACATTAGAAAAGTTATGCAAATTACATTTCAACGTATTATCCTAATTTGCGCTCTGGTTGACATTTGTTGACTTTTGTTGACCAAATTTGACGGATGTCACAGACGGGGTCGCAAGAAAGCGACGACGTGGCACTTTTGTGGTTAGAGTTTGAACGGTACAATTTAAAACTTCACAAACGGATGAAATTTGAAATAAAAAGGCTTATGAAGACAAACAACGATCCCGCCATGATCGACAACGAGCCCGCGAAGAAAAACGACTAAAAGAAAAAGTTTTTGTCGTCGACTAAAAGGCCCCAATTTTTTTTTTCTTTTTTTTACGAAAAAACCCTCGATTTTTTCTTTTTCATAAAACTTTTTAATTTAGGCCATTTACGAGTTTATCCGCAAGTTAAACGATTTTTCAGGGACTTTTTCACAAAGAAAATGATTTTTCTTCGTTTTTGTAGTTGGCATTTCTTTCATATAAGATATCCAAACGACAAATTAGAAACATAAACTAAAACGACAAACATGAACTAAAACGACAAACATAAACCATCTCGAGTGCTTCCCCTTCGAGACCCTCCTCCGGATTCGACGACAAAAACTTTGTCTTTTAGTCGTTATTTTTATTCACGGGCTCGTTGTCGATCATTGTGGGCTCATTGTTTGTCTTCGTAAGCTTTTTCTTTTCAAATTCCATCCGCTCGTGAAGGTTTAAATTGTACAGTTCAAACTCCAACTACATAAGTGCCACGTCGTCACTTTCTTGCGACCCCGTCTGTGACATCCGTCAAATTTGGTCAACAAAGGTCAACCAGAGCGCAAATTAGGATAATACGTTGAAATGTAATTTTCAAAACTTTTCTAATGTATTATTGGAAATTATAATACTACAATACGCTATTTCGAATCAATTATCGAGTAAACGCTATAATTTCGAATAATAGACTACAGTATCGTAAAATTCGATAAATCATACAAATAATATTTTGGTTTAAATAATATTCATTACACGATGTATTCGTGTTTACGAATCCGTCGACTTATAGAACGTCGAAAACGGAGCTCGTATGCAAAAGATACAACTATTATAAGAAAACAAGCCAGAGTAGCGAAATATCTGAACATATTCAAACAAAAGTCAGTAAAGCAAAGTTGTAGTATTACTTACGACCTTTCCAGCAATATAAAGTTCGTAGAATTTGGACATCGTATATGAAAGTTATGTCAATTACAAAAACGAAGAAAAAATTTTATTTGTGAAAAAATCACTGAAATTGAGGGTTTTTTTCGGAAAAAATAAAAGAAATTAGGGTTTTTTCTGAAAAAAAAATATGTATAACCTGTAAAACCGGTTAAGGGTCTAAATTAAAAAGTTTTTCCAAAATTTAGGTCTTTTTTGAAAAAAAATAAAGTTTTAGGTTTAAACAGAAAAAAGTTGAAAATATAGGGTTTTTTATGAAATAAATCCTTTTTTTTTTCGTAAAATTCTTTTCCTTCTAAAACGTAAGCGACGAATAGATTTTTTTTATTTAAAAAAACGTTTGTTTAAAAAAAAACTTTTTCACATCTTTTTCAAAAATATTTTATTTTAAATTTTTTAAAAAATTTCCCGCTACAATTCGCCCTATTCACCCCTATACACCATAACCTACACTATCCACCACTATACACCCTAACCTACACTATCTACCCCTATACATCCTAACCTATCCTACCCACTCTCATCCTCACCTCAACCATCAACATATGTTGAAGATTAATAAATTTCTTGAATGATACGGAAATTGTGAAATATTAATCTTCAAGTAATGGTAGAGTGATGAAATAGAAAATAATTATATAATACAATGATCGATGATACAAAACTTGTTAAGATGAAATGGAATCATGGATCCTAACATTTGCCGGAAAATTTTAGTATGTGTAACCATAGTGTTTAACAGAACATAAAACTTTATTGAAATGATATTTTAAAGTGTTAGGAATGTTTTAACGTTTTTGTCAAAATGGGAAAAAATGAGTAAAAGTGTTCAAAATGACTATTATGTCTTAAAATCACATTTAGTCGTTAGAATAAAATTAAATAATGACTAGAAGTAGTTCAACAATGATTAGACAAATGTTTTATGTTTGGTTGTCTAGTAAGTTCTAATCTTCTGTTAAATTAATAGAGATTGAATGACGTTTGGAAACAACGAAAGGCTAGAGTTATGTGGATTAGTGAAGCTAAGCGTACCTAACTACTAAGGTGAATACATGTGACTTTTTTCCACTATGGGATACATGGCAAGATAATTATAAAGATTTTATTGGACTTTCAAATATGAAATGATATACAAGTCCTTTTACTTATGTTAGATTGTGAAATTTTTATATGATAATTATGAAAGTATGTTTTGGCATTAAGCCTATTATGTTATTGAAATAATGTTTTATCTTCAAACCTACTAGTTTATTTAATAAATATTTGGTAGCAGGTCTATTATGTATTCATGTTATGAATTAATTTCAATAGAATAATGGTTATACATGTGACATGATTTGTGATGACTTGATTTATATAAGTTTATAAAATATTAAATTGTTAATTTTTTATGTTATTGTACATGCATCTCATGGCATTGTGTGCTTGATTTGCATAAAATAAAAGTGGTGAATGCATGCATACATAGAGTGTGATTGCATATGAGTTAAGTAAGGTCCGAACACCTTATTGTAACAGGACAACAAGACTACTGGGATGATACCTTGCGTCGTGAAGTAGAAGTCTCCTATGAGGCCATTATATGAATATTTGCTCTCCTATTTTGGTAAGTTTTTGGTCTTTATAGACCTTATGATGCGGTATATAACTATAATTTACTGTCACGAAAGTGATATGGTCTTTTAGACCTTATGATGCGGGCGCGAAAGCCCATAAGTTGCATTAGTGTTTGTATCATGGATTGCATACTTGCATTTTGCATTAAATATGTTAGTGTGAAAAGGGAAAGAAATTATCTTCTACTTAAAAGTGTTATTTGTATGAATTGGCTTTTAAAGAAGTTTTGGAAATAAATAATAACTTATATGAGTTGATTTTGCAGAGAATTTTATAAGTAAATGCCATCTATATAACTTGTCTTGTAAAGAAGTATTTGGAAAGTAAGGGTCTTTTATATGACTTAATTTGCAAAAGATTTTGAAAAAAAATGTGTCAGATGTATGATGCCGATTGTAAAACCTTTTCAATAGTATTTTGAGTCTAAAACTCATATAACTCACGAGATAAGTTTGTCTTATGTTGTTTGTTTTGATGTCATGTATCCCAGAAACCGATGACTTATCATTTGATAGAAGACTGGAAGGATGTAGAAGTCATGTCGGGATTTCATAAATATAATGTATTATTGGATATTAGTTTCCCCTTGTAGATATGGTATGATTATATGATGAGCGAGTGTATTTGATGGTCTAGTATTACCCTTGTACATATGTTGACATGATTTGTTATGACCTTGATTTTCGTATTGAGTCGTTATGATGAGTCGAGTCAGTATGTATTTCGACTTAGTTGCTTAAAGGTCATGCCAAATTTTTGGTAGGGACGTTGATTTATTTTGGGTTATTAGTGATGAATTACCTAGAGCTTTTGATGGTTGAAATTGGTATGAAATTGTAACCCCCAAAGTAGTTTGAACATTCTTAAATTTTAAATGGTTTTTGTTGGAACCAAAATTTAAACTATGACTTAAAGTCATAAACGAAACAAGGTTTTTGAAATATGAGATTTTTCAACATATTTTTTTATAAAATATAACACCATTTAAGGTGTATGAAAATCAGGGCGTTACATAGAGGGTTGTCAGGTATAGTCATAGAGGCACAACCCGAGCTTGTTCGACCCAAGCCCATTGTTGAAAAGAGGCTCATCCGAATTGTCACTTATGGTGGGAGCCCATAAAGTCATGATTATGGCCCTTGAAATGTCCACACCCCTCGACCACATCGACGATGCTATCCCACAATGAAGCTGACTACTGATTTAACGAACGCCTGTAACGACGAGTAAAGGAGGGTGGTTGGTGTTGGTTGAAAGAATGGTGTCAGAATTGGGTAGAGTTATTTGTTTAGCATGTTAGGTATCTTTAAGTACTAGTTTAGAATGTGCCTTGTAAGATTCTAGTAATGAATTTTACTACTGAATGGGCGTAGCAACCATGATGTAAGTTTTTGTTAACTCGGAAACCATTTGAAGGGAGAGATGATGATCCGAGATGGTGGCACCAACATCAGCGAACTAATCGGCTAAAGATTTAAGTTATTGGCAATAAAAGCTAACATTGGTAAAATTTCCCAAACGAGTGTTGGAAAACAGTTTCTACAAATACACGACATAATAGTGTTGATTGTCATATTTTATGTTTTTAAGACGTTTTCCCAAACTTCATGGGTAGTTAATTCAGGAGCAAGTATAATATGCAGTAAGTCATAGGATATGGTGACATATATCTACTATAAGACAATGACTGCGAGACGGTCCCATGTGGCTTTTGTAGTCGCAACGTTGATAAGGGTATCGATGAGAGTATCTCGAGGAACTATATGATAAAGTACCTAGTGAGAAATAGCGGTGAACATATGGACCAAAAAATCCGAACATAATCGAAATAGTACCGAATAGCATATTTTGTTCGATTTTAATAATTTTTGGATTTCAGTTTCTATCTAAATTAGTTTTGGTCCAATTTGGCATCTAAATCCAGTTTCATTACTAGCGAGTAGTGTTTACATATATGACATGAAGAAATATTTTCTAAATCCCTTTTGGTCCTAGATTAGTTTTGGGCCAAAAACCTGAATTGTATTTGAAATCGAACCAAAACTATATATATATATATATATATATATATATATATATATATATATATATATATATATATATATATATATATATATATATATATATATATATATATATATATATATGGTTCAGTCTTTACCTCTTAAAATAGTCAAGTTCGGTTTTTGTCCAGTTCATCGACCATGCTTATCCCTAGCTAGCATGACAATAAATTTGGAATAAAGTAGCCTACGAGGAATATTGCTGTTTTACATCTCCAAAGTGATAGGCATGACACTCTTAATATGTAAGATTGTTTCTCTTGATGGATTTAGGTTTTAGTAGCAATTGTTACAGATTAAATGATGTTCATTGAGGGAGGATAGTAACGAGGGTGTGTGGTTGCATGGAGAATGAAAACATTTGTGAGGGAGGGTAAGAGATGATGTTTTATGGCTTGTAAAATAAGGGAAATTGGCTTTAACATGCCTTGGAAAACAAGAAAATATAAGGGATGGGTTGCAATTGAGTGAAGCAACTGTGAAAAGGAGGAGGGTGGTGGTCGATGATGTTAGGTATGTGGAGTATGGTCTGAACTTAGGAAGATCGGCGGATCGAAGCAACCAGAAACTAAGGCACGCCTCTTAGTGCGTTTGGAAGGTTACACGTCAGTTGGATAGTGTTTCCGTCTAAGGAATATTATTTGTCTCGTTTGGGTGAACCGAAGCGAGATCAACAATTTAAAGTAACATCACGAGTCCGGGGCATTCAACCCATTTTGTCATACTACTTTAGTGGATCAGCAGTTCGGTCAAAACTGAATATCGACAGGACCGAAGCAAGCCTCACTCCGGTCCGTACTTTACAGTAGAGACTTCAGATAGTTCAAATGTGGAGAGTAGAAATGTTGATATACATGAGAAGCCACGCCAGGCGAAGTGTCTCCTTGACACAAGTTCCCAAACCTGTTACTGTCAGAAAGTTGGTCTGTCCAGCATGGTCTATGAGTTGTCAGTTCAAATGGCCTATTGCAAAATACATTTTGCTAGTAGATTCATTATAATCTCAGAAGCTCTCCTTTTGACAAGTATATATACGATATCGGGTTGTAACAACAAAAACGTCACTAGTGTGAGCCAAATAGAAAAAGAAAGACTGTAATAAATACTATATAGCTTTTGCTCAGCATTCAATTCAAAAAATAACATACTTTTTAGTTCCTACAATGGACGTAGCTCAATCAGCTTAGATCAAGTGAACCACCTAAATCCTTATGTTTTTTGTTTTGGTCGTGTTCTTCTTATTGTTTTCATTAGGTATGCTTAAATTGTGTAGTTTGTGCATAATTCGAAGTTCTTAGTCTTAACATACGAGACTTGGGCAACAAGAAAGAAAAGCTATAAACCACTTAGGTTTATCGTTTTTCAATAGTTGACTCCATTGGTGCTTTGCTTGAGCGGTTGTAGACATAATAGATTAACTTGTATGGATACGTCATTGTAACAGACATATATTGGTTGTTATCCCTTGCATCAAAGTTCCTACACTTTAAGTGTATGATTGTTCTATGCTTGTGTTTTAGTTGATAATTTATGTATAATTGAATCTATGATTTTGGGGTTAAAATTTTGATTTTTCACTTCCGTTGCATAAATTGTTTTCGTTAATTGTTATTGAATGTACCTATCTCTAAAGTTACATGTTGTAACATCATCCGATGTAACGTTAATAGTTACACCATTAGTAAAGCTACTGTATCCATAATAGATATCAATCCATTACTACACATTGATCCTCACTAGTAGTAATTGATCACATAATGTTCAATAGCAATTAGTAGATACAAAGATTTTTGGCTTGTATAAGTGACATTACTTTTGTTTAGTCTCTTCTACAACAATTTTAGTCATAAAATTCGTTTAGATTTTGGGCGGATGCACATTAATCGACTTACTGACAATACAACATGACCATCACAAGGGGATATGCCACAAGGTCTTAGTGACTTATATTAGTGACATTACTTCTATACTCATTGGATATTAATTATAATTGGTACTCGTGTAAAAATTCAATTACCTAAAATTCCCAATGACATTAAAATCATCAAACAAACTTTACTTGTTTATGTATTAGGAGTAACATAGCAACTAATAAGAGAATAAAATGTTACAGATGTTTAATTTATTTATTGATTAACCAACAAATCAATACGAGCTAACTGGGGAAAGGAGATTGATATGTGAGAGAGGCTACAACAAGAAAGTGGAGTTCAGTGACCGAAGAAGATAAAAGGAGTTGTTGGAAGAATTAAGGTCGAGTCGATATAAAATAAAGCTCAGTCTCGAGTTGATAAAAAACTCAAAGCTTGAAACTCGACCCTAGCCTTAATTTTAAAGTTCAAGCTTGAGTTATGTGAAGTGGCCGACTCTATTGAGCTTTATTGGATTTAACTTGATAAATCTACTAAAAAAACACTACATTGCAATATAAATATGATTGCGATCACGTGCTTGACTTGATTAGATCAAATAAATGATAAAAAGGTAAAATAAACTAAGCTCTAATAAGCTTGTGAGCTTCATCAGTCTAATACTTTAATACTCGAACTTGTCTCAATAATATACTTGCATAGCTTGAGCTCATCTCGATTTGTGTCGACCTGATTTTGAGACGACCTCAAAATGGCTCATGTGTCAATCGACAGAATTGCACCTATTTGAAAGATATTATGGTTTAAAAATCCACTAAAAAACTAAGATTTTGTATGATAAGAGGTACAACATATTCACGAGATGTCTGAGGTTGCTTATTTAAAACAACTTATGATTATTTTTTAAAGTATTTAAAAATAGAGTTTTAAAGAAGTAGTTGAATTAACTTATTCAATAGCAAAACATAACAACTTGATAAAATTTTGTTTTAGTGTTTAACAATTTCTGCTTATAAATGTAAAATGACTAATAATAACATAATATATATAGACATATAGTTACAGTAAGATTAATAAGATAACTAAGAAGATAACTGATCTAAATAAATCATAAGTTATTTAAATAAATTAAAACTATTAACTTATCAAAAAACTATTATTTAATCCAAAAAACACTTTTATATTAACGATATCAAACCACGAGAAACAAACAAGCGATGTTAAATAAGCAATCTCAAACCCTCCGTAATTAAGTCTAACTAGTGGGGTCCCGTGCGATGCACGGGTTCCGTCAGTTTTGTAGGTGGCCCAGCTCGTTGAGTGGGTCGTGGTGTGTGGGGACATTTTATTTTTGCGGATCCTGAAGCGACTTTCTACATTATGCAATCCTGTCAAAGATAAAACTATATAAAACAATTGCTAATTAAAATACATTATTGTCTTAACCATAATAAATTTCCGTTAGTAAAATAAACTGCAAGAAATACGAACCTACTTTTCATTATCTCATTTATTATGGTTCCTATTACAGCATTATAGTTTGAAAATCTTCCCGGTTATAGGAATGCCACCTCCCAAAATCCAGATTAAAACCAATCTCAATGCCAGAATTGAGTAAACTTTTAAAGGAAACCCGAAAGTACAATGTTATATCTGGGCAGTTTGTCAAAATAATGTTCTAATAAAAAGAAACAAAAAGTAGAATGATATAATTGGATAGTTTTTCAAAGTAGAATACCTTAATAGGGAAATAAAAGTACGATGCTATTATAGAAAAAATGAATGTGACATGTATAATAGGGTTGTTACCATCTAAGTAATTAGCCCTATTTGTAAGTCAGAAAATGAAACAATAAATTAAAATAGTAGATGAGAGTATGAGAAAATACGATGCTATCAATAGACTTTGTTTGCAAACTGTAATGCTTAAAGTACATCGCTATTATGGAAACAATTTGGCAAAACAGAAAATATTTTTTTAACATATCTATTTTTTATCGTTAATAGCAACGTACTTTGGGTTTTTGTTTTAAAATAACATTGTACTTTGGTAAATCTATTAAAAACATATTTACCAATGTACTTTGGTTTAAAAAAAAAAACCCAAAGTACATCGCTATTATGGAAACAATTTGGAAAAACAGAAAATATTTTTTTAACATCTCTATTTTTTTCCTTAATAGCATTGTACATTTGTACTTTGGATTTTTGTTTTCAAATAGCATTGTACTTCGGTAAATCTGTCAAAACATATTCACAAATGTACTTTGGTATTTTAAAATAAAAACCCAAAGTACATTGTTATTATGGAAACAATTTGGAAAAACAGAAAATATTTTTTAAACATATCTATTTTCATTACCCTTAACAGCATCGTAATTTGGGTTTTTATTTTAAAATAACAATGTACAATGGTATTTTAAAACAAATACCCAAGGTACCTTGCTATTATGGAAACAATTTAGAAAAACAGAAAATATTCTTTAACATTTCTATTTTTGTCGTTAATAGCATTGTACTTAGGATTTTGTTTTAAAATAGCATTGTACTTTGGATTTTGTTTTAAAATAGCATTGTACTTTGGTAAATCTGTCAAACACTAGATTTACCAATGTACTTTGGTTTTTCAAAACAAAAACCCAAATTCCAAGAGCTGCATATATTTATAAACTTGCAAATACAAACTAAAAATAGTTTTTATGGAAAAAAAGGATTAGTCTATTACATCCAATATCTATGTAAGGAAACAGAACATAGAAGGAAAAGGAACAACACCAGCCTCATTATATGCGTGATTTGACAAAGCAATTAAAGTACCAAGATACTTCAACCTGTTTAAAAAGCCAACCCCATGACCATTGTTCGTGTATTTATGATAACACCAAAAAATAGATAAACAAAAATGTGCTTGTTTCAAAAAGATTAAAATTACATGTATAATATTACTCAGAACAAAAGGTGTTATAAATCATTTTTTAGTTAAATTTAAATTACCTGTTTCTTTTTTCCTACGATTCAGAAGATATTCAAGAAATCTACCCAATTGAAAGAACACACACCCCTCACACATACAGAACACACACACACACATAGAACACACATATTTTGAAATTTTTAGTAAAAAAAAGTTAAAGTGAAATTATTTAAAACTTCTCACAAAAAGCTGGAAAACAATTTAGTTGGTTAGAGATAATTTACCTTAATTTTTCTGCTAAAATTCCTCTTTGTTTTCATGGACATGCGTCACATCGAATGACAACGTTTGTTGTTTTTGCCTTTAACGAAATGGTTGGTCGAGAATTGTTCTCGTGGTTCTTTCCATTTTCTGGTTTCGTGCCGGATCAAGACCATACATATACACCAGTTAGCACCTCAACGCCATCAAATTCTGTTAGGAACTGGAAACATTTGAAACGAATGGTGGTTAGAAGGTAGCATAATTTTTTTAAAATAATAGTAGAATTCAGAATCATTTAAAAAATATATATATGATTAATTAAGCTTGTTCACAGTACAGATAACTTTTTACCACATTAATGAGAAGTAAAGAACTTACAAGCTTAAAGAAACATGTAGCACGATTATTGTGACATATTGACCTAATTTCTGAAGAAGATGACATCTCGGGTGCAAGTTGAATGGCACAATTATACTTAATAATGCTTCTTCATACATACCATCTCCAAACAACTTGTTTCCTTCAACTTTTTCCCTGCATGCTAAAACAGTAAATGAATTAATGTGTGATTGAATTGAGTAGCAAAGTTGGAATATTGATAAGAAAAAGAGTGATAAGTGACAGTATACAAACCGGTTCATCAAAGAATGTGGCATCCCATCCTAGGTCAGGGTTAAGAAGTGAGATCTAAAAGATGGAGAATTTATTAGTGGTATGGATATGTAGAAGATGTAAAATTAATGGAAAGAATATGGACGAGAAGCTTACCGCGCTTATCATAAATGAAGCAATGGATCCGAATCCAACAAATGAGTTCATATTTGGAGATCCCTTGAAGAATGCCTTGAGACCATCAGAAAGTAAGTCTGAAAAAGGTTTCGTTTTGTAAGATTATGAATGAAAAAGGGTTGGAAAAATCATAACCAACCTCTTCCAGGTCCCAACAGAGCATCAATGGCTAAACTACCCTTGCAATAGGAATTGTGAAGTAACTCCATGAATGCTCCAGTAAAAAACCAGAAGTTAAAAGCATTTCATAGTTTCTGCTTTCTGCTCAAAATCGTTCCACTAATACCGAATCTCACTTTGTCAATCACTAAATTCCGGGTGTTGTATTCACGATATAAGTAAGGGGCCGAAGAATTTGAAAGAAAATGCAAGAGAGGATTACCATGGCCGATATGAATGCCTAGAGAATACAGATGGAGGATTATGGGAACTGACAGCTTCTTAGTTGTTATCGAGAAATTTCAAATTAAAAACAGCCCCAATCCATAATTTTCTAGACTCGAATTTAGGGTTTTCGAATTTCATAAATCTTGGCGATGTAGCAGTTCTCCTTCAATCCAAACCATAATTAACCTCAATGCTTCTCACCAATCCAATTTTCATCTAAAATTTCAAGAATTAAAATAGAATCCACGTACTGAAATGCAATTAGAAAATTTGTAGAGAGAGAGAGGGAGACTGCTCATCTTTTCACATGGAACCTACGATCCACACACTGTAAGGGTACGAAGAGATGCGAAAATGGAACTTACGATCCACACTTTTTCTTCATATCATGCTTTTTCTTTGATTTGAAGCGATTTTGAATCTTTCTGGTTGCATGTATCGATACCTTCCAGTCGCCGGGATGCGGCGCCGGAGAAAACGATGAAGGAGAAGAGAGATTCGCTGCTGCAATGACAGGAAATCGAGGAAGGTGGAGAGCATTCGGTGGGTAAGGGATTGACGGTAAGATAGAGGAATAATGAATGAAGCGGCGGAGACGATAGAAATTTCAGAGATAAAACCCTGCAAAACCCGAGCAAGGATCCGATCCGACAGGCGACCCGCGTGTCACAAACCAAAAAAAAAAAAAAAAACATACACCACATTGACAAAAATCACCAAAATGCACCCAAATTAAATAAATGTATAAATGATTGAAAGGATTTTTTTTTTTACAAAGTAACTAATTACAAAGAAAACATAAATTTATTCATAGAAATATCTAATCAAATCAGACACTAGAATCTTATAAGAAAATATAACCAATAAAATTTCAAATTACCCATATTCGTGTTTAAAAGGTGGGGCATACGGTTTGAAAAGGAAAACATAAAGTCTTGAAAAAGAAAAAAGAAGGATCTGGTGTGCGTCGGTATATAACAAAAAACATACAAAAGTAATCACAACCGTTGATCAGCAACCGATCAGCTACAATTGCAGACATCGCAATTGTCGGGTCCATGTGTTATACACGCATGCTCTTACATACATGTTACCACCAAGAATTTTCCCGGTAAGTATATAAGCCTCGAATTGGAGAACAAGCAACCCTTCTATCTATCAGATCGAACCACGGAAAAGTTCCTCTCTTTTCTTTTCTTCTTTATTAAACACCAGAAAATTATAAAAAGAAACAATCTTTTTTGACATTTTCCATCTCTAGACATTAGATTGAACGAATCCCACATCAAAATTCTCCTGTCGTTGGAGACGTATTCTTCTTTCCTTAACTGGTACAAACAAACAGCCTTCGAAATCAAGTTTTTAACAACCAAGAAACAGAAAAGCGGTTGTATTGAAGAGAATGAACATAGCCAAGGTCCTTACTGAGCCTCCTCTCAGATCTTGAGTGTATTTATTCGAGATTTATCGTTTGGGTATTTGTGCAACCCACTGGGGGTTTGTTAAAGTTTAGGGTATTCCTTAATTTCATAAATTGGTCGATAGTTTGTCTCTTGATTGATTGATTGATTTCTCTTATAACTGTGGCCCCTTTGCAGGACGTTCTAAATTATCGATTGTTAGATTGGTGACCCGATGTATTCTTATTAAACCCGATACTTGCTTGCTCCTCTGATTGTTTATTGAAAGCAAAGGTGATTGCTTTTAGTTTTGTGTTAATTTGATTTGCATTTATAGTTCTCAACTTCGTTTTTTAGGGAAATCGAATTCCGAATTTTGACGGGTTTCTTTATCTAGTTGTTTTGATCGCTAATTGTGATTTGATTAATAGAATTAGCGGTTTGATGGTTTAATTTTGGTGTATAGAAAATGCAATCCGATCTTGGCAAGCTATTCATCGGTGGGATATCATGGGATACAAGTGAAGAACGTCTACATGAGTATTTCAGTAGATACGGCGACGTTTTGGAATCAATGATTATGAAGGATCGAGCCACCGGTCGTGCTCGTGGTTTTGGTTTTGTGGTCTTTGCCGACCCTTGTGTTGCAGAGAGAGTCACCAAAGAGAAACACAACATCGATGGCAGAATGGTAAATTCTCATTCTAAATCATGCACAAATTTACAAATCACAATAATCATTTTCTTATTTTAGGTAGAGGCAAAGAAGGCGGTTCCTAGAGATGACAAAACCACAATGAGTAGAAACATTAGTAACATCAAAACTTCACCCGGACAAACAAGAAAGATATTTGTCGGCGGTTTAGCATCCACAGTAACCGAAAACGACTTCAAGATATATTTTGAACAATTTGGAACGATTACAGATGCGGTTGTTATGTATGACCACAATACAAAAAGACCTAGAGGTTTCGGGTTTATCACATTCGACACACAAGATTCAGTCAACAACGTCTTATTAAAACCTTTTCACCAACTAAACGGTAAAATGGTTGAAGTCAAACGCGCGGTTCCAAAAGAACTCTCACCGGGTCCAATCCGACCCACACTTGATCCATATCCTTATAATTTGAACCGGACTAATAGCATTCTCAATGGAGGTTACAATGTTGGGATGGATAGTAGATTCGGTCCAGGTCCAATTTCCGGGTATGAAGTGGGGTTGAATTTTGAACCGAATACTTTACAATATGGACGTGGATTGAGCCCTTTTTATGTTGGGATTTCGAGTAGGTTTGCGAGTCGTGTAATTGATGGTGGTAATGTGAACAACGTTTCTTTTTTTAGTTCAAATCGTGGTAACTTGTTGGGTAATGGAGGGATAATTGATCCTATTGGGTCTTTGGTTTCACCTCAAGATGGTGGTAACAGTTTAGGTGGTGGTGGGTATGGAAGGAACACTAGTGGTGGTGGTTATGATGGGTCTTTTTCAGACTTTTATGGTGGTGGTGGTGGTTCGCGAGACCTTACCTGGGGTTTAGAGCGAGAGGGGTCTGGTTCTTTTGGTGGGTATGGGGTGGCGGCGGCTAACTCAGGTGGTGCAACCAAAAGTTTTCCCGGTTATGTTGGTGGTTATGGTGTTATCAATAGACAGCTAAACAATGGTACGTTTTTTTTTTAATAATCTATCATCGTGATTTACATTAATGTAGGACTAATCCCTTTTACTGATAGGTAATTTTTAATATCTTTATGCAGGAATTGATGGCTAGTAGGAAAATACGCGATCCGTGTATTAGATCGAATGTGAATTTTGCATACTATAAAAGAAAAGTTTGGGAAAGAAGTTAGGTGATTGGATAGTGATAGAAGGGTTTACAAAAAGTGAACCATTTATGTGTGATTTTGAGTTACTTTAAGTTTTTGAGTGATATGTGACACTAAGTTGCAACGTATAGTGAGAGAAAGTTGTTTTATAAAGATAGACAATCGTTTCCATTTTTTGTTTTAGCTTTTTTCAAAGTTGGTAGGTTGTGGTGTTGCGTTTGCATTGTTAGAGTTTGGTTGGACTATTGTCGAATTTACTAGTATGTGTGAAATATTTGAAGGATACCAATCTAGGGTTTATGGTTCAAAAAGTGAATCTTTGAGATTTGGTATCAATAAACAATATTTTTGTCAAAAAATGTTGGATTCAATAGTAAATTTACAACTATCGAACTTATCATCGAATTCGATGTATATTGTGGCTTGTGACTAAAGAAGCAACGACGACAAAGCTGTGTAGGTTTTGAGACAAGAAAAATGATAATATCAAGAATTTGTGTTATACTGCTCTTGTTTGGTATGCTCTTGTTCATCATTGGGATTTTCAAGTAAGGTTAAAATGTCATTTTTCACAAGTGAACAAGAAAAATATAACTAACTCTTCTGATAAGCGAACAAGTTCATATATTAGTCGTATGTGATAACATTGCCAAAAACATATCAAACCAAGTAAAACTTGTATTTTGGACTTAAACCTGTCGAGTTTATGTCCATACTCTTCCAACTTCTGAAAGCTTATTTCGTCTTCCTAATATATGCATTGAACATTTTACCTCATATATAGTATTCTAGTATTCTTTTTTTTTTTTTTTTTCTTTTTGAATGGAGGAATATATTATAAAACGGGTAGCAAGAAACTAGCAGTAAAAAAACATTACAAGGCAATTACACAGGGGCGGAACTAAAGAGTAGCACGGGGTAGCCCGTGCTACTACTCAGATTTGTGCAAGAACCCTAATCGGCAACATAATCGATATATTTTATCGATTTTATAGAGTACATTCAAAGAAATCGGCAGCATAATCGATCTCAAACCCCATTTTGTTTTGAATAAATTGAGAATCATGTACTATGAAGGAGAGGGTTGGAAACGATTTCTATAACGTGCATCGAAGATTTTATCTTGTTCAAATTGCTTCTATGATATAAAGCACTGGAACTGACATCACAAGGTTTGCTACTTTTTACATTGTAATTTTACTCCTTCTTTTCTCTTAATTTTATTTATTTAAAAATTTATTTGCTAAGTTAAAGTTAGTAAATGATGTTACTTTTGCTTAAGTGAATGGAAAATTATGTTGATTTAGCTCTTGTTAGTTGCTTGCGCTGTTATACATATGATTTCAGATTTCATGATCAACGTGTGAACAAAATTGTGTGAACAAAATTGAGAATTTGGGAAAAGTAATTGTTAATTGCTTGCCCATATAATTTAACTCTACAATTAGAAAGAGTATTTGAAATTTATTATAGCAAGGTTCAATCTTTCATTTTAGACCATAAATTGTTTAAAAGAATGCCATTTTATGTTATAATAATTCCGTTCAAATTTGTGACCACCAACTGTTTGAATGAATGCCTGAACGAATTTTACATTGGTGTTAATGGTCAAGCTTATAATTTGTCTTGAAATGCTTCTGACAAGTTTAGAATGAATGCCAAGAAAAGAAATTTGTCAAATTCTACTGTGTGGTGTCACCATAAGCATCTTGATCCCTGTAAGCATTGTTAAACTTTGACCTTTATATAATTCATATATGTTATATATGATAGTTGTTTTTTTATAAGTTCAATATCTATTTACTATATCATAAAATAAAGTGTTTAACTTTATAATGTTGTAGAAAACCATAAATTATATGCTTTTTACATTTAGGGGTATTTTTTTCATTGTTAATTAGTTCTATTCCATCTATCTCTTTTTTTACCTTTCAAACAAAATGGGGTAAGGATTCGTTCCATTCCAATATAGTAACCAAATTTGAACAACAAAATGGGGTAAGGATTCGTTCCATTCCAATATAGTAACCAAAATTGAACAAACTGATCTAGCTGCACAAGTTGGCAAATCTTTTATTCGGAGAAAAAAATTGTGCAACCTCTCACGAAGTTTTCTGGTTCCGCCCCTGCAATTACACGTGTCCGAAATTAAAAGGTGAACAACTCCAAGAATGCCAATCTAGACTTGCAATTTTAGCCATATGCTTAACCCAATCGAACAAATTAAATTGTATTTCATGCACAGTATTCATTGGATCGACTCTCAATTTTTAGAAGATAATGTACCAAAGTAGAGAAAAAATGACTTCTTTTGGGGTATTAACCGAAGCAAGCCTATAATCAGCTCCACCAAAGAATCCCTAGACCCAATATCAATGATGCACCGGTTTTGGAGTCAAGCCCAAATAGGCTTCACAAGTTGCATCTATGAAAACATGATCCACACACTCCTCATATTGAAAGTAGAAAGGAAAAAGAAACCATTTGTCACATGTATTAGAAAATCAAAAAATCTCCGGTAATTGTGTTAGTTTATTGAAATCCAATTCTTCGGTCCTTACTCTCCTCTTTCTTTTCCCAATTCTAAAGAAAGGAAATTGGCTTGTTATTATGTACTGTTATACAATTAGAAACAATATAATTTTTTCTGCATGATGTATAATCACGAAAAAACGCTATGAAAGTTCGATTGCCAATCTATTTATCCTTCCAAAGTTGTTTTTGAACCATTCCCTATCTTCATGCCAAAATATAACCGAGACTAATGTCAAGGTCAAAGAAGTCATCCTCAATGGATCCATGCAATGCTGACCCAAATTCCGTTGAAGGAGTTTCCAACTATAGGAGAATTATTACGAGCAAAATAATTATTATTACCTTAATTAGGCATGACTAATTCAAGTTATCGTTCATTTTGTACTCCGACCACTACTTGTGGAGGAGGATAAGGCTGAAAGTTCTTAGACGCACCACACCAAGACCACCAAAATATTTAGGAGAATTAACTTTATTCCAAGCTACACAATGTATACTTTTCTTTTCCTTGTTCCCCATAAGAATTTCCTCTTGATTCTTTCTAATGATTCAATGACCTTTTTAAAAACTTTGAAAATGGAAATATAGTGTACTGGAGTACTTCCAAGTACCTCATTAACAAGTGTAAGTCTCTCACCGAGGGAAATGGCCTTTACAAATTAAGTTTGACTTTAAACCGATCAATAATAGTAGACTACACAACCATGTTGTGCTTGGAGCTACTTCAATACATCGCTCCTTCATTCCTGATGAAGGTGTATCCTGGGATGATTGATTTCAATCTGTTTAGAAGCTTGCTCAATGTTACACCGATCAAGAAAATCGATGACAACAAACAGTCAAAACAAGCTAATGAATGATAATAAGATTCAAAAGTAGCTTTGATACCACTATTGAGAATAATAGTATTCAAAAATAGTTTTTAGAATGATTAATGTCATAAAATGACAACCAATAATACATAATTTATTTTTTAGAGCACTTATCATTTAATTATATTCAATATGTCACTAAAATTTTTTTATATGTTCTCGTTACACCATTAGAGTAAATTTTAATCAAATAAACCGATACTGAATCCTATGTGTTGTCCACTGTAACATTCAATAAAGCAAAATTTATTTATTTAAGAAATTCTAACACTGACATTGCATCCATAATGACATCGAATTTGATGAAATTAACAGATTGAAATGCACTTTAATAGTGTTTTTTTTTTGAAACGGCACTTTAATGGTGTTATGAGAACATATAAAAGCGTTTAGTGACAAATTGAAAATAATTAAAAGAGAAGTGACCTGAAGAACATATTATGTATTGTTGTTTATCATTTTATGACATTATCCCTTTTTAGAATCATTTCACACCATATATATATATATATATATATATATATATATATATATATATATATATATATATATATATATATATATATATATATATATATATATATATATATATATATATATATATATATATATATATATATATATATATATATATATATATATATATATATATATATATATATGTGTGTGCGTGTGTGTGTGTGAAAATGAATATGTGGTTGTCATGTACCTAAATATAGGTATATAACCTTTTAAAAGTAATGTAGTTTTAAGCAAATAAATCCACTTTCGGTTTTGAATGAAACTATGGAATGAAAAAGACACATTTATATACTTTTTATTGCAAAAAAATCCATTAAAGTTTACAAGGAAGTAAAGAAAACAACATATTTTTCAATAATATAACTCAAAATGTTTAGTCGTTTAATGGAAAATCCTATGCAAAGCATTTGTGCAAAACTTGATTAACCCTTGATTGAGTAATTTTTACGTGCTTAATTTACTTCTATTCTATTAGTTTTTATTTAAATAAATAATAGGCTTTAATAATTGCTTTTAATGTATTCAGACATAACTATGAATGTTTCTCCTAGACACAACGAATAAAAGTAACAAATATTTGATTAGTTTAAGAAGGTACGTGAGTTTAGAAAGAATAGTAATTGAAAGATCATGATTAATTTGGATAAATTTGAATTAAAACCACATACTTTGGATGGTTCTATATATAAACTTAGGTACATGAAAATCATATATTCCTTAACACACACACACACACACACACACATATATATATATATATATATATATATATATATATATATATATATATATATATATATATATATATATATATACACATATATATATATAGGATCTTATTTAAACTATATATTTTGTGTGAACGTGTGAACTAAATATGAACTTTGATCAAGATAAATAAGTGGTTATGATTGAAGTAAATTTTTTTAAACTTATGTCCGTCATTACTTAATATTGGGGGTAAATTAGTAAAAAGGTAATAAACTTTTTTAGGAATTGTTACAGTTAATTAGGAAGTGGATTTGAATGAAGAAAAGATGATCGTGTCGCCTAAAGCACCCATTGCTTAATCTTCGCACATTCTCACTGTTCCCTCGACAAAAAGGCCCTTCCCTCCTCCGTTATCAACCCCGCCACTTCCGCCTCTCACCGTCGTACAAAGCAACATCATCGTCGAAGAGCCTAGTAGCTTCAGTGACATTGGCGGCTTTGAGGTATGCCTTAACTTCGTTCCAATTGACAATAACACCACCACCGATGACGTTTCTCCTTCCATCACCAACCCGATCTGTAACTCAGTTCCCCGGAGACCCGATCACATATTTGTTCTTGATCGATTCTTTTATGTTTCAGTTTCGAATTTCAATTTTTAGGTTCCCTGATTTGTTTTATGTGTCAATATTAGGTTTGTTAATTATACGCAACTGATCGGTTACAGTGAAAAAATATGACTAATTTTTTTTTAAAAATAGTTCACACTGAATATATATATATATATATATATATATATATATATATATATATATATATATATATATATATATATATATATATATATATATATATATATATATATATATATATATATATATATATATATATATATATATATATATATATATATATATATATATATATAGTTTCAATTATTTTATTCATTTTAGAATAAACTTGTATATATTTTTAGAATAGAAAATGATTAGTAATAGTGAAAAAATGAAATAATTAATTTTATAAAAATATTATTATAATAATTATAAATTCGGATTAGTAAAAAATGATTCAAAATTCAGATTACTAAAAAACCTGATTTAAATTAATTCGAATTTTGAAATCCATAAAATTAGGAAGTTAGTTATTACCATAACAATAGAGATTCTATTTTATTCCAAAATTAATTATTATTTTAAAATTCCAGAAATACTATTTTGATATTTTATTAGTGATTTATGGTGACCACAAGATTAATCTTGATAATTGTAATCTAACGGATATATATACTTCACAAGTTCACAAAATTTTTTAGTTCTCATGATATATATATATATATATATATATATATATATATATATATATATATATATATATATATATATATATATATATATATATATATATATATATATATATATATATGAATGGGTCAAATGAGAACCACTAAAAGATTAAGAACCGTGAGAACCGATATTCACATATTAAGAATCATGTTTTTTTCGTTTATTTGTTTTTTCACACTAGTTCATTATGTGAAAATATATCAAACTTAATAAATTTCTTTATTTTTTAATACGTTTTACAATATTCACAATATAATAAAATTTCTAGTTATTAAAGTGTGAATACTATAAAGTAATTTTTTTTGTTTAAAACACATCAATATTGATATCTAATAGCAAAGGAAGGATAATTATATATTTTTATGTGTTTGGTAATTTTATTTTGATAAAAAACAAGTGCTAAAAATAAAAAACACAACATTATTAAATTGTGAATTAGTGGTTCTCACGGTTCTCAACCTTATAGTGGTTCTCATTTGAACCCATCCATATATATATATATATATATATATATATATATATATATATATATATATATATATATATATATATATATATATATATATATATATATATATATATATATATATATATATATATATATATATATATCTCTTATATCTTATAAATGAAGCATTTTTCTCTCACCACATGCATTTGAAACCTCCATGACCTTTCAAATTCCCACTTAATATAATTAATCTATTAATTTAAATATTTTATCACATTAATTTGAGATTTTTTCTTTATCCCATATTGCTTCACATACATATATGACTTCTTCTCTTTGTCTTATATAATACAACTCATTTGTTTTCATTATCCATCAAGCTTGATCTTTCAAGTCTATTATTAATTTATGATCATTTTATCATAGAAACATTCTTTTATCGCAAATTTTAAAAGATTTTTACTATTTAGTTTCAACTCTAAAAAGTATTGAAACTCAAAAGTAAAAATTAAAATTAGTTAAAACTTTTAAAAAGTTGACTAGGTTGGAAGTTTATAGTACGTCGTTTTTAAAAAGTGTCATCGGTGTAAACATTTTTCGATTCACCATTATGTATATGCATAGTTAGTTCTTTACTTCAAACTTTTAAAAACTTGACTAAGTTTAAAGTTTATAGTGTGTCGTTTGTAAAAAGTGACACTAGTGTAAACATTTGTCGATTTACCTATATATATATATATATATATATATATATATATATATATATATATATATATATATATATATATATATATATATATATATATATATATATATATATATATATATATATATATATATATACGTAGAAATTTTATTAAAACTCAAAAATGAAGATGAATATTACTAAAAGAATTTGAACTTTATATATAATCTAAACGTATAATATATTAAACATAAATTGTTATCATAATAGATATCATGTTTGCATCCAAAACTCAAAAAAGTTACATAACAACATTTTTTAATTCAATTATAAATAGATAGTCAAACATTAAAACCTAGAAACATGCTATTAAAATCTATTATTAATTAGTTGTCAATTTATCATAAAAAATATATTTTTATCTCAAAGTTTTAACAATTATCCTATTTCAAAATCATCGAAACTAAAAAATGAATATTTAAAAGGGTGAAAAACTATTAAAATACCAATTGAGTTGCACGTTCATATTAAGTCGTGGCCACAGTTCGATGTGTGATGACAACGTTGTAAACATTTTATTTCGCTTTCAAAAGATTTATGCACATCGAACTTTCAAACAATAATTCTTCAAAGTTCAAACAAATATGTTTATATCTATAAATATTATAATATATGTCATTTAATCAATATAGTTTAAGATAAATTTTTATGATGTACCACATTAATTTTAATTTACTAGAAAAAGTAGATTGAAGTGGACATCGGTTAGTACCCGTCCAAATTTTTCAAAAACGATCCTAAAACTAAAACCAAATGTTCATGGAATGTTGCAACCGATTCCTAATTTGGTTACAATCAAGAACACAAAAGAACAAAGATATGAGAGTAATGATTTTAACATCTCTACTTATAGATGTTTTATTTCATTGAAATTTGTTTCTTAAGCTATGTGGGATGAAAATTATATTAGTCTCTTTACTTATATATGTTTGATTTCTCTTTAATTGTGTTTCTAAGCGATGTGGGATAACAAAATGACACAAAATAACACACTATGAAGGAAATTTTGATCATACATCGTCATGATAAACTAACTCAAGAAGCTTTTTAATTCTATAAATAAAGGTCCCCCTCAAGTTAAAACAATTATATAAATCATTTGATATTTTTTTACTCTTGGAAATATTTCCAAATATTAAAGTTCAAGGAAGACATTTTTCTATATATATGTATTTTAATTTGGTATAAGAATAGCATGCATTTGTTTATATTCTAACTAATAAAAAAATTTCCTGCGCAACGCGCGGGCATTCGCCTAGTATATATATATATATATATATATATATATATATATATATATATATATATATATATATATATATATATATATATATATATATATATATATATATATATATATATATATATATATATATATATATATATATATATATATATATATATATATATAGGGGAAGGTTAAAATAAGAATGATAAAAAGGTTGAGAATGTGAGAATGATTCTGGACCAATGAAATCATAAGGGTATATTAGTAATTATATATTTTAATTAAATTATAACAAAATAACAATTAATCTAACTTCCTAAAATTTAGGATTTAGATTGATAGTTACCTAAAATAAAGAAATTAACTGATTTTTTTGTTATTCTATTAATTAAAAAAATTATTTTTATTATTTATTTTTCCAAAATTCAAAAATTTAATAGTTTTTTTTTTCACGGTTTCATTCATTCATGAATAGAAAAAATATAGTTTTATGATTTTATTGATTTAATTTTTTACAGTATTTTTATAGATATTTTTATTTATTAAAATATCGTTTTTCTGCTCGTTTTTTATCGAAATATCGTTTTTCAAGAGAAGGTTCATAAAAATTACCGAATACACATCTAATCATAAATGAATAAACCTGTAATCATAAATGAATATGCATGCAATGATATGTAAATATATACATATAATCATAAGTGAATACACATCTAATCATAAAATGAATACATCTTTAATCATACGTGAATACACCATTGTTCTTACATAAATACACATTAAATCATAAAATTAATTCGCCAATATTGTAGCCTTGATCGTTATTCTTGTTGCTACCATCACACATAAATAACAAAGATGGGGCACCCATGAATATGATAATTATTGTTTTTGCATTCATACCTGCAAAATAAAGTTCAAAGATATCAAAAAATGATTATGCCCATGATAAATCTATCTACAGTTATAATCACAAATGATTATAACTTAATTGATATTTTAATCATTTATGTAATTATAATCATATATGATTTATGACCATATTAAACCTATCCTAAGTTATAACTGATGTTCTAATCATTTAGACTATTATAACTATAATAATCTATGATTATATCTATAATCATCAATGGTTACTGATGATTTAATCGCGGATGTAAACTAACTCAAAAAAAATCCTAATCCAAACATAATTTGAAGCAGAAACACCATCAATATTTACAAATTGTATAGAAGATTCTGAAGCAAACTCTATGTACCAAAATCAATTGTCGTAAAAGCAAAATGAGTGATGAAGAATCAAAAAGCTTCCTCTGTTGTAAAAAAGTGCAATACTTGGACTTTAATATAAAATAAGTATTTTTTAAATGCAGCAAACCCCACATGGATTTCTTACAAAATTGACATAAATCTTATGTAATAGTTGTTATCAATAAATCGCATAAACAACTCAGACGACAATCGATTAAAAACACAATCAAAATTCAATTAATTAATCAAAATCATGTAATTGAAATTTCTTTACAGTAAAATTAGAAACAATAAACAATAAACTATTTGAAAACAAAAGGAATTAAAAAAATTGTATGTAAAAGCAATACATATCATGAAAGCATACGAAACAGTAGGTTACATTTACTTCCACATGTTTGTGAAAAATGTGAACAAATTAACATAAATTGAATCTTATTATCGACTAAGAAGAAAACAATTTACCATTATTTTGTGCCCGCTTAGCCAAAGCATTTGGTAAAAATTTTCACAAAGTGTTTCCAAGAAAACTTTTCAAAAAGTGTTTCCAAGAAAATTGAAATCGATGTACCTGCATCACTTTGCGGTGCTGAATTTGTTGCCGATTGTTGGAGACTCCAATGGCGGCTGTGATTCATCTATTCGGGAGAGGGTTTTAAGGGGGTGACGAAGGTTGAAGAAGATGGCGGAGGTGGTGCGGTGGTCGATGTGCAATGTATTTAGGGCTGCAATTTGAAAAACGGATGTGGGAAGATGGAAGTTACCTGATTTAAAGAGAGGATACTTGATTTTTGGAATCACCATAATTAGGATAATTGTAATGACCCTAATGCCCTTTAGGTTATATTTAATATAAATTAATTGATTTAAAATTTATAGTAATTACAAAACCAGCATTTAATTATAGCCTTTGATCTGAGAATTTAAATGGTCCAGATTCTTTCTCATTTTCTCAACCTTTTAACCCTTCTCATTTTATCCTACCTCTATATATATATATATATATATATATATATATATATATATATATATATATATATATATATATATATATATATATATATATATATATATATATATATATATATATATATATATATATATATATATATATATATATATATATATATATATATATATATATATATATATATATAGAGAGAGAGAGAGAGAGAGAGAGGGAAAGGATCTGCATAGAACCCTATTTTATCCATAGAACCAACTTTTTAACCAATGGATCTAGCAATCAATGGACACAAATAAAAAACTAATATACTATTAAAATTAATTAAATAAAAATTGGTTGGGGGTAATTTTGGAATAGGAAACATCTAGATCCTAAAACTTATTCAAAATCAATTACAGATCTGCAAATACGAATCCTTCCAAGATGATACATGTTACAACTTTTCCAATCAACAAAATCAAGAACAAAGGTGCTAATCAAGAATTTATCAGAACAAAAATCGAATCTGATTTGAAACATCAGATTTCAACAACGCCTAATGATGAAAACGAAGCGTGGTTGCCTTCGTGACTACTTGTCACACCCCGATCCTTGGCGGAATCGATCAAGGCGTGATATATTGTTCAAAGTCTCATGACAACTATGTTATAATATGATTAGATTCAATTAAGTACTAAGTAGGCAAACAAGATCCACAACATACAAATACAAACAACATTTATTACATCAAATTTAAATAGTCTGGTGGGTTTCTAAGGTACACCCTACTTTTCATCAACTTCATTCTTCAAATCTGCATCATGGGTAAAAACAGGTCAACTACGAGAGTTGGTGAGTAATCAAGTTTTATTAAAGAAAATTGTGAGTTTGAAATATTGATAATTTGAAACTTGTTTTCTTTTGAAGTCGACAAGCAAGTGTTATTGAGATAACGGTTTATAAATCAAAATATTGATTAACAAATGATAACAACAACAATAAGTCCTCACCCTATATGTACATATACATGTATATATATAGGATGGAGCATCTAATCATCATACACACTCAACCACGTGCAATCAATCACCTTAGCGTCCCAAGGCGGGGTGGTCAACCCAATAGCGCTATTATTGTCCATAACGTACCTCAAGAATACGGGCATAGTCATGGAGATTAGACTAAAAATGATAATGCACTACAAGTACATGTAGCGTAAACAAACAATAATTATACAAATAATGATTCAAGTATAAATGTCCCAACAATGTCTCAATTGTGATAAAATAATAAAATGAAGTTGAAAACATATTAGAACCACATGATACACCCCAAAAGTATTGAAAAGTATAAAATACGGGGTAGATTACTCACATTAGTCCAAACGGAGTACGCGTGTCGTACGAAAGACGGCTCGGGTCAAAATGACGTAGAACCTAATATAATTAATAGTTTTGGCTTAGGAATCGATAAACGGGAATATAGTATTAATAAAAATAATTAGACATATATTCTTATATTAGATAAATTAACAATAATCCAAATTTTGTTTTGAATATTAATGTATTCATATGTTAAATGAATTTTAAATTGAATTAATTACTTTGCTTAATTAATTTATATTTTCACTTTAGGCAAGATTTTAATAATTTCTTATTAAAATAATAACTAGTCAAATTATAAGTATTTACAGATTTTATATATTATAAACAATTATTTATATGAAATAATCATTAAAAATGCATTTTTACATGCTTAGATATTTAGGAAAATGGTTTTAAATACTAAACAGTAATGAAACATTCTGAAATTATCAGAAAATCATTATTTCATAAAATAGTAATTACTGTAAAATTTTCATATTTTTCTTAACTGCTTTAGTATTTATTTAGTATTTTAATAATTAAACCACAACAAATTTCGGGAAAAATAATAAATGATTCCCAAAAATTCTGGAAAATTAACCATAGTTTTCTAACATTATATTGAGCCTACTGTAAATAGTTTGGATATTTTGGACAATGGGAAGTATTTATTATGTTTTTCATTATTAACTAATCAATAAAATCATAAATAATAGTAAACTATTAAGGAAAATTCATTAAACTTTTTATCTATGATTAATATGTCATATATGATATTGTGACAAGGGTTTATAATTTTCGGACTTGTATAGCTATTTATTAACAATTTAACCCATTAAACAATCATTAAATTTGGAAAAATAAGAAAACATTCTTACAAAAATCTGTAAATTTTTTCATGGGGTCTTTATAATGTTATTAAGGTGCGAAAAATATAAAATCGTGTTTTTGACATACATAACTATATTTTTCTATTTATTTAGCTTCAACAAAATATAATACAAAATAACCATAAAACTGTAATATAAATGCATGAAACTTCATAAATTATGTTTTCTCAGTTTATGGGTCATCCCATAATTTTCTCAGAATTTATTGAATACAAAAAGTATTTTATATGAATTATTGCCCTATTTTAGTGCAATAATTATAGTAATTCGATAACAATGAGTTAATTTCTGAAAATTTCCAGAACTTCTTATTTTATTAATGGGATTCTGAGAAAAAATCAGGTTTATACATAAAATGAGTTTTAGATATTTTGGTGGATTTAATTTGTTTCATGTATGAATTTGAAACTTTTAACAACATACCTTGAGGAATGCTTCAAGAGGGATGAAGATTTGAGTATGAGGGATTGTTCTTGGCTGGAAAATGAAGCTTTCTTGGAGAAATTTCGAGATTGAGAGTGAGAGAAAGAATAGAGAGGGTTTGAGTGGTGATGAGAATAATGTGGTGAGAGGAAAAGGAAAGGAAAGATGATGGGAGGTGTGAGTGGGAGACCATGGGAATATCTTTTGGCTTTTGGTGGTCTTCATAATTTTCCACTAGCACAAGCATCTTAAGATTTTTATAAAATTTAATGTAGTGTTTATAAAAATAGAGTTTTATAAAAAAATAGGTTATTATTTGATTATAACAATCTACTTTGATTTGAAGTTTAATTATAGCATTCAAGTTTGATTCTTTTAATTTAATTAGAGAATTATACTTTTATTTGATTATAATATGGTATCATAATTTAATTTGATTATAGTTATAACGTTATACTATGCTATATTGCTATTAACATCAATTTATAACGTAGTGTATGAGTTTTGATCCTATTAGCGTCAAGTAATCTCGATTAGGGTTTATTAGATTTCCAATTGGGTTGGGTTGACCCGAATCCATTTTAGGCGGATGTCACAGTCTCCCCTACTTTAAGAAATTTCGTCCCGAAATTTAATAAGAAAGTACCTTAAGAGAAAAGATTCGGGTATTTGGTACGCATATGATCCTCACGCTCCCATGTATACTCGGGTCCACGTGCCGACTGCCACCTGACCTTGACCAGGGGAATGCGACTTCTTTTGAGTTGCTTTTCCTTCCGGTCGGCAATTTCCAAGGGTTTCTCGATAAATTGCATTGTCTCGTCAATTTGGATATCCTCGAGAGGAACATGAAGGTTCTCGTCTGCTAAACACTTTTTGAGGTTGGCTATATGAAATAGTGGGTGAACTTTCTGAAGCTCTGTTGGTAGATCCAACTCATAGGCTACTGGTCCGATCTTTTTCAGGATCTTAAACGGGCCTACGTAGTGTGGTGCCAATTTACCCTTGCGTCCAAATCGAACCACACCTTTCCATGGGGACACTTTTAACATGACCATGTCACCCACGATAAATTCAAGCGGTTTGCGTCGCTTGTCGGCATAACTCTTTTGTCGGCTACGAGCTGTGAGAAGGTTATTGCGAATCTGAGTGATTTTGTCGGTTGTTTCCTGGATAAGCTCAGGACCAACGATTGGAGAATCCACTGTTGCGCGAATTACATGAGACTCCCCAATTTCATGCCAGCAAATAGGAGATCGGCATTTACGGCCATACAATGCCTCAAATGGTGGCATCCCGATGCTAGAATGATAACTGTTATTATAGGAGAATTCCACCAACGGTAAATGAGAGTCCCATTTTCCTCCGAAATCTAAGACACACGCCCTCAACATATCTTCGAGTGTTTGAATTGTCCTCTCAGATTGACCATCGGTCTGAGGATGATAGGCGGTACAGTATGTATGTATATATGTATGTATGTATGTATGTATGTGTATGTATGTATGTATGTATGTATGTATGTATGTCTGTGTATGTATGTTTGTAATGTCATTTTATAGCTGATACGCATAAGAGGAATAAAATATGCAAGATACAGGTGGACCACGAGCTGTATATACGCCAGGTGAGTAGGTTCTAATCCATTATTATGATATTATTTAATTAAATGTTCTTTGAATTATTTCCACTTTCCGGAGATATAAATTTTTTTTATAAAGAGTCTTTTCGTTTTCCCTGTCCTTATCGGAGTTAAGCAGTGAATGTTGAAAAAATAGCACTTTGGGTAGTCGAAAAGTCTTTTCGTTTTCCTGTCTTTATCAAGTTAAGCAGTTAATGTTGAAAAAATAGCACCTAGGGTAATCGAAAGGTTTTTAAAAGTCTTTTCGTTTTCCTGTCCTTATCAAGTTAAGCAGTTAATGTTGAAAAAATAGCACCTAGGGTAATCGAAAGGTTTTTAAAAGTCTTTTCGTTTTCCTGTCCTTATCAAGTTAAGCAGTTAATGTTGAAAAAATAGCACCTAGGGTAATCGAAAGGTTTTTAAAAGTCTTTTCGTTTTCCTCCGATGAATATAATCTCAGAAGATCTAGGGCCTTCATCTTTTTTGCTTATGAACAATCTCAAAACTTACTTCCAGGTTGAATTCTAGTACTTTTATGTCAGTTTGGTTTTTATCATCTAACATTTGTGTTTTTTTTTTGTTTTTTTTTTAAAGCTCCACTAATGGATAGTTTAACGGATTACAATCCATTTATGGACGAGCACTTAACGAACAGTGAGATTATCCCCATGAATCAAGGATTCATGGCTAGCATACAGAATGACAATCAACTACAGGTGATTCATAACGACAGTGTTGGAATGAATCCTGAGTTTGAGGGAGGTTTTCAATACCATAATCACCTTCAGATGATTCAAAGAAATCTAGAGGGATTTCAAAACCCTGGGTTCATAGCTGAAAATCAACAGTTACTGCCGACGTCAGATACTAATGTTATTGCACCAAAGTTTATCTTTGGTCAGGATCATGCTCAATTGATCCAGAATGACAATAGCACAACCGGATTTGATTCTTTGAGTCCAAGAACCACAGTAGTTGGCAGTGGAAGTGGTTCTAGACAGCCATTAAGTAAGGAAGCAATAACTCAGCACTTTAACAAGCCTCTTTTGGAAGCTGCAAAGGAACTCAACGTTGGATCAACCCAGTTGAAGAATCGTTGTAGGGAGTTAGGCATACCAAAATGGCCTCGAAGACAGCTTAAGAGTCTAGAAACTCTTATTAACAATACTCAGGTTAAAAATTGCATTTTTTTTTTAAAATTTTAGTACCATGAGATTGTATTGACTGAAGGTATTTATGTAACAGGAATTGAATAATATTGCTAATGAAGCAGACGTAATACTTGGTATAGAAAATGAGAAAAAAGCAATATTCGAGGGTTCCAGTTCGAAGATGACTGATACCACAAAGAAATTTAGGCAAGCTGTCTTTAGAGATGTTTACAGGAAACGAAAGGCCGAGGAGATGGAGGAAACTTCATCAGGGACCCATGCACAGCAGCAATCTTTGCCATCCGGTTCTGCTATAGATGTTGATTTACTTGGGCATGTAAATGATGAAGGCTCACATCCTATAATAGAAAGTATGGTTATTCCTATTCTTCAGGAAGGTCCAAGTCAAGTAATTTTTGATGAAGATTGGAGTTTCTTAGAACAGGAAGATATGAATCTTGATTTACTTGAGAATGTAAATGATGAAATTTCACATCCTATGATAGAAGGTATGACCATTCCTATTCTTCAGGAAGGTCCAAGTCAAGTACCTTCTAATTCTGATATGAGTGGTTTTAACCCTGACTTTCTCAAGATCATAAGTGAAGAGAAAACAGAAGACTTAACAGGTGAGATAGCATGCTTTCGGCGTTCAGATTGAATTCCATCATTAGTCTAATGAAACCGTTGGTACCGTTCTTGTTTCCGTTTATGCCATTAATGCTAATGTTTGTCATGGCGGCTGCCACAACGACATGAAATATAACGGTGTCCACTAGTGGTGTCATCGGTCGATCTGTTGATGGTGTGATGGTATGTTGGTTACTTTGACAAGGTGGCATTCTTGTACTATTGAGATTAAGGATGGAATGATTGTAGGTTTTCGATAATAGTTATTGGTCAGATATTATCGACCGTGTAAGGGTAGGGGTATAACATGTACATAAAATGTCTAGATGTATGGTTTTATAGTATTATAAAATACTCCTATAGTATTTTAGATTTGTATTCTGTTTTAGAGTTTATTTGTATATGGTTATTGATAAGTTTTTTAGACTTGTTGTTCACTACAATTATTCCTAAACACATGTTAGTCATACCTTGGACCAATAGAGTTGATCAGGCTCTATTTATCCTAGATATGATTACATAACTATCTAGGCCTACTCGTAGTGTTCAACTCATCTTATTACTCTTGTATTGTTTTGGTTATGACACTGTTCTAGTATGTATGTACTTGTACTTATACTTTATAAAAATATCATTGTATTGGGCACCTTCTGGGTTTTCCATGGGTATTAAATGTGAATCATGTAGCATTTGCGTGGGCCCCCATAATACTAAGTTTTCACATGTTTTTCCCACTTCTAGGACCATTACGGAACTTAATAGTCCAATGAGTTGGCCATTTTAGAGTGTATCCTTTCCGATATGTTTGATAAGGTCGGGTATTTTGATGGCTCAAAAGTAATGTGAATGACGCGCTTTGGCCTATAGGTTTGGGAACTCTCGCCATTGGTCCCCAGGTAAGCAAACTGGTCCCTCGGTTGATTGGGATGTATACGAATGCTTACCTAGTCAGGACTTTCGGGCTACCGGCACCTCCCCCTTCCAGTTACTACGCGTCCATTACTATGATCCTACCTAACTAGAGTGGATGTCTTGGAATTTCCTATGAGTTCTAAAGATTATATATGTATAAATTTTTTTTTTGAAACCACTTGAGTATGTGTGTGATTTTCAGAGAAAGAAGAGAAAATTTACAAGTGTATGCACACATATAAGTGTCATGAGTAATACGTAAGCACATAAGGGAGCAATTAGCACACAAAGGTATTCCTAGAATTTTCTAAGTGCGAATTGCATGCAGTTGTGTGTGCATTTTATAAACTAGCATACGAGAGGACCCTAGAGGCTATAGACTAGGTCAAGGCAATTAACCTAATTCCCTATAGTCAAGGGCTCTGATACCAATCTGTCACACCCCGATCCTTGGCGGAATCGATCAAGGCGTGATATATTGTTCAAAGTCTCATGACAACTATGTTATAATATGATTAGATTCAATTAAGTACTAAGTAGGCAAACAAGATCCACAACATACAAATACAAACAACATTTATTACATCAAATTTAAATAGTCTGGTGGGTTTCTAAGGTACACCCTACTTTTCATCAACTTCATTCTTCAAATCTGCATCATGGGTAAAAACAGGTCAACTACGAGAGTTGGTGAGTAATCAAGTTTTATTAAAGAAAATTGTGAGTTTGAAATATTGATAATTTGAAACTTGTTTTCTTTTGAAGTCGACAAGCAAGTGTTATTGAGATAACGGTTTATAAATCAAAATATTGATTAACAAATGATAACAACAACAATAAGTCCTCACCCTATATGTACATATACATGTATATATATAGGATGGAGCATCTAATCATCATACACACTCAACCACGTGCAATCAATCACCTTAGCGTCCCAAGGCGGGGTGGTCAACCCAATAGCGCTATTATTGTCCATAACGTACCTCAAGAATACGGGCATAGTCATGGAGATTAGACTAAAAATGATAATGCACTACAAGTACATGTAGCGTAAACAAACAATAATTATACAAATAATGATTCAAGTATAAATGTCCCAACAATGTCTCAATTGTGATAAAATAATAAAATGAAGTTGAAAACATATTAGAACCACATGATACACCCCAAAAGTATTGAAAAGTATAAAATACGGGGTAGATTACTCACATTAGTCCAAACGGAGTACGCGTGTCGTACGAAAGACGGCTCGGGTCAAAATGACGTAGAACCTAATATAATTAATAGTTTTGGCTTAGGAATCGATAAACGGGAATATAGTATTAATAAAAATAATTAGACATATATTCTTATATTAGATAAATTAACAATAATCCAAATTTTGTTTTGAATATTAATGTATTCATATGTTAAATGAATTTTAAATTGAATTAATTACTTTGCTTAATTAATTTATATTTTCACTTTAGGCAAGATTTTAATAATTTCTTATTAAAATAATAACTAGTCAAATTATAAGTATTTACAGATTTTATATATTATAAACAATTATTTATATGAAATAATCATTAAAAATGCATTTTTACATGCTTAGATATTTAGGAAAATGGTTTTAAATACTAAACAGTAATGAAACATTCTGAAATTATCAGAAAATCATTATTTCATAAAATAGTAATTACTGTAAAATTTTCATATTTTTCTTAACTGCTTTAGTATTTATTTAGTATTTTAATAATTAAACCACAACAAATTTCGGGAAAAATAATAAATGATTCCCAAAAATTCTGGAAAATTAACCATAGTTTTCTAACATTATATTGAGCCTACTGTAAATAGTTTGGATATTTTGGACAATGGGAAGTATTTATTATGTTTTTCATTATTAACTAATCAATAAAATCATAAATAATAGTAAACTATTAAGGAAAATTCATTAAACTTTTTATCTATGATTAATATGTCATATATGATATTGTGACAAGGGTTTATAATTTTCGGACTTGTATAGCTATTTATTAACAATTTAACCCATTAAACAATCATTAAATTTGGAAAAATAAGAAAACATTCTTACAAAAATCTGTAAATTTTTTCATGGGGTCTTTATAATGTTATTAAGGTGCGAAAAATATAAAATCGTGTTTTTGACATACATAACTATATTTTTCTATTTATTTAGCTTCAACAAAATATAATACAAAATAACCATAAAACTGTAATATAAATGCATGAAACTTCATAAATTATGTTTTCTCAGTTTATGGGTCATCCCATAATTTTCTCAGAATTTATTGAATACAAAAAGTATTTTATATGAATTATTGCCCTATTTTAGTGCAATAATTATAGTAATTCGATAACAATGAGTTAATTTCTGAAAATTTCCAGAACTTCTTATTTTATTAATGGGATTCTGAGAAAAAATCAGGTTTATACATAAAATGAGTTTTAGATATTTTGGTGGATTTAATTTGTTTCATGTATGAATTTGAAACTTTTAACAACATACCTTGAGGAATGCTTCAAGAGGGATGAAGATTTGAGTATGAGGGATTGTTCTTGGCTGGAAAATGAAGCTTTCTTGGAGAAATTTCGAGATTGAGAGTGAGAGAAAGAATAGAGAGGGTTTGAGTGGTGATGAGAATAATGTGGTGAGAGGAAAAGGAAAGGAAAGATGATGGGAGGTGTGAGTGGGAGACCATGGGAATATCTTTTGGCTTTTGGTGGTCTTCATAATTTTCCACTAGCACAAGCATCTTAAGATTTTTATAAAATTTAATGTAGTGTTTATAAAAATAGAGTTTTATAAAAAAATAGGTTATTATTTGATTATAACAATCTACTTTGATTTGAAGTTTAATTATAGCATTCAAGTTTGATTCTTTTAATTTAATTAGAGAATTATACTTTTATTTGATTATAATATGGTATCATAATTTAATTTGATTATAGTTATAACGTTATACTATGCTATATTGCTATTAACATCAATTTATAACGTAGTGTATGAGTTTTGATCCTATTAGCGTCAAGTAATCTCGATTAGGGTTTATTAGATTTCCAATTGGGTTGGGTTGACCCGAATCCATTTTAGGCGGATGTCACACTACTGTCTTCGCCGGTGGTGTTGATGCCCTCGCACCCTGCGTTTGGGTGTCTCGATCGAAAGAAGAAACAGAAAACAGTGAACTTGTAGTATTGAATCGCATTGAAAGTGATTTGTTGCATTCGATTTGGTTCACTGTGAAGTAAGCATCGAATATGAAATCAGAAAAAGTTGAAAACGAAGGGAATGATGAAATCAATGAACTGGATCGGAACTGATGTTGATTTCGAATGAGACTATTGACTAGCTGATGACTGAAATTGATGAAGCGTATCACAGATCGCAGGTGATAAATTAATCACTGTTATTCAAATATGAATGTTCAGTAATGAACATCCTCATGTTCATTAATGAACATTCGGGAATATAATGTTAGTTATCAATATCAATCTTAATCAATTCTTTATTCTGTTATCTGGAATTGGGAGCTCAACACCGCCGTTGACTTGTGTATCTAATCGTTTCTAATCTGCTTGGAAATATCCACATCGTATCTAGATTTCGATTGATCGACTTAGGTGATGGCGATTCCAGATTTCGATTTGATTTCTAGAAATCGATTTCAATTTTGAATTGATTCTAGAAATCGATTTCAATTTCGATTTGTTATTCAAATACGGATGTTCAGTAATGAACATTTACATCAATGAACATTCAAGAACATATAATTAGTTATTAATATCGAGGCAGATGGATATAGGAAGATAGATCAAGGCAATAGGAAGATGGATCAAGGCAGAAGGTAAAACAAAGAAGAAAGGATGCAGTTGCAACTATAAAGAGAACGATGATGATGGTGGTGTTCGATTGCAACAGAAGAGAGGATGAAGAAGTCATGTAATTGCAGTAGAAAGGAGAACGATGATGATGATGGTAATATGTTTTGATTGCAACATAAGAGAGAACGAGAGTAGTTTCTTAGTTTTTGTATACATGTTCGGTTATGAACATGAATAATTTATTGTTTTTAGTATATGTTCATCGATGAACATATGTTAAAAATTTATGAACATGTTAATTAGGTTTGATGAATGTTCATTTCTGAACATGTTTGTATGTTCATATATTTCATCAATGTTATGAATGTTCATTTATGAACAAATTCTGGGCTTTTGAAGACAATGTTCATCAATGAACATACGTATATGTTCATCAATGAACATATAAGTGTAATTTACCCATCATACCCTATCATCCTAATTTGATCTGACGGTCAAGAAGATGGTTCTATGGTTCTATGCATAATAATGGTTCTATGTTGAACCCACCCACATGTATGTATATATATATATATATATATATATATATATATATATATATATATATATATATATATATATATATATATATATACATACTTGTACCTTTTATGTCTTTAAATGTGTCACCCCATTGGTTCACATATGAATAACAATATACTTGATTTCTTTGTTTCTGAACATTAAATTCAACACTTATGTCACATGATGATTATGATACTTGTGGTTTTATACCTAATGATGCTTACTTATGTACTCTATTCTTAGAGTAACTTGGACTTTTTGATAAACATGTAAGATGAGAGTAAGATTGAATGGTAGCAAACCTTATGTTAAACACCTTTTATGGTAATAGGTGTTACATCTTCAATTACTTAGGATTTGCGTACCTTAAATGACTCACCTAAAAGGAATATCTACAATGAACCATATTACCCATTTGTAAAATTAGGAGACGTAGGGTTAAGAGTGTTTGTCAATGTAATTAGTTTTTTTATGAATGCATTGCCCACATCCTTAATTCCTTTAAGCAAGACAAAAACTATCCCTTGGCCACCTTGTAGTAGTCTATATTGAAAATTTGAAACTCTATTCATCTAGTTGAGATTAGAGGAAAAACATCAAAGGCCGTAAGACTAAATGTTTGAAGTACTCAAAAGTGTATGAGTCGCTAGTTAATAAGGTACATCCCATAAAAATGTTGAGTGAAATTTTAGACCTTACGTTATGCGTTGAAGCTGTTTGCCCCTTGTTGGGTGATTTGGATTGTGGGAGGATATGTTTCAATGTGTGTCCTACCTTTCAAGAAGAATTAGACCTAATGTAAGTCCAATGTAAACCATGTGATTATAGTAGGGTAACATCATCCATGAATGGCCTATGATGAAAGTACGCGAGATTTAATTTTAGGTTAAAGACTAGGAATGCCATTGGATTGAGGTTTAATTATTATCATGATTTATTTATTTTACATTTGAAGTGACTATAAGAAAAAGAGTATAGTCATGGATCAATCGAGAAGGAAAATTACATAAGAGTAAATGAGGAACTTAGATAATTAAGTAAACATTAGGATGTAATATGAACATAAATAATCGACTTATAAAGTGTAGAGAGTATGTGGATTATCTACAATTTTATCCTTAGTAAGAATCTCACCATGTAGTAGCAATGCAAATAAACAAATTTGAAGGATTTGGACTTAAGGAAAACGTTATGCAGACTAGTTGACTTTAAGATGTGTTTTGAATATGAGTGACAAAGTTGATTGCTAATGGAATGCACCGATAATATAGAAGATATCATAAGTTTATCACCTAACCAAATTCAAAATTTAAATAAGCTTGAGGAGATTACCACTTCTACTCTTTTGTCGTGATTCAGGGAACAAAATCATTAGATAGGTAATTGTAACACACACAACTTGGGGCTAAAAGTTTTAACTCTTACAGTGAATTTCCTTATAATATAAATCAATTTTGAAAATTTAATAAAATAAAAATATCCATTTTAAGATTTCAAATTTAGTAAAGTTGATATAAGTAACGTAATTTTTAATAATTGTTAGGTGATACTTAATATCAAAAGCTTTAAGATTGAGAGTTAAGAAATTGCTCTTGACTAGATTTATTTAACTAGAATATAGACTTGGTTTGTAAGAATTTTAGTCATATAGGGTGAAATTTGATGATATGAGACTAAAATTGTTAATTATGAAGTCATCTTTGGTTAAATGGAAAATTTAAAAGGTTAAGGGACTAATCTTGTCTGTTACGGAAATCTAGGTATGACTTTGACTTAATTAACTTTTTTTGGAAACGGCAATTATAACACCTTGAGGGTACTCAGCCTTGCACCCAGGGCGGTTTGCGATTACCTATGGTGCAAAGCCTTTCCCCTCCACCTGTTTTATTCGCCGCCCAGGGAAAATCCCCCACATGGGGTTAGTTGGAGTCGAATTCCAGACCTCCCACCACATGGGTATATAACCCGAGTGCATCCACCCAGCTAGGCTAGGCTTTGATTTTGGACTTAAGTTTTGAGGCATTAACATTCTAGGGTTACATATAGAGTTGCCAAGTTAGAAACGTTATCCGGTTTCATTTTGGAACTAAGCTTAAAATCAGAAAGTTGAAGGGATTATTTTGCCAAGTAGCCAAAGTTTATAGATAAAGCACCAAATACCTCTCATTTCTCTATTTAAAATTGTTGGGATCTGGGAGGAAGAAGGGGTATCCAATTATCACGGGAGAATTGGAAGGGGATGCGGGGTGATTATTTCTTAAATTTAGGGGAGTAAGGGGAAGCTGATATATTGCTTAAGTGACAATGAAAATAATGGAGTGAAGCGTGTGGGGGCTAGTAGGGATGAGCATGGGTCCGAACCAAACCGAGAACCGATTTAGTAGGAAATAGAGAACTGGAACCAAACCAAATACCTCAGTTTCGGTTCCAGTCCGGTTATACAACTGTTGCTATTAAGGGATGTGTCCGGTTCCCACCCGACCGAAACGGACCGAGAATCGATTTGTTGTTGGGGGGGGATGGAGAACCGAGAACTCGACCGAATACATGCTTCCGGTTCCTGTTCGGTTCCGGGTCTGGGTCAGGTCCGGTTCTTCGGGTCAAATGTTTATCCCTAAGGGCTAGTATTCCTCATGGTCTAACAACTAACAATCCGGCTCTAATCGTAGCGAAGATAAAATATTTTCGTTGTTAATTCTGTTGCTATAAACCTGCGAAGCTCTTTTATCTGTAGAAAATTTAGGTCGCTGTCTGTCACTAATGGAATCACGACAGATATGCACCGTATTTGTTCGTCTACTAATACTATAGTACTATAATGTAATTGTACATCGATAACTGGTGCAATTGGGATGTAAAGTTGAGAATTCTAACTGTAATCTAACATTGATTAATCCATATGAATCCAACACCAAAGTAATTTGGGTCAAAAACGGGTTGCCGGTATATTATTCGGGTCAGGTTGAACTCAACCCGCGTTGCCCAACTATATGTGGTCAAAGTATTTGTGTTTTCACTGTGAGATCCGTCTTTGGTTAAAATTTTGATACATCAAAGGTATATTTTAGTTTAATCAATAAAAGATTACAAACAAAATTGTTAAAATGAGAATTACAGAAAACTGGAAGGCTAGTGTCGATCACCTTGCTCTGATCCACAAGCTTTCTCTTGACCCCTTATAATCCCATGATTCCCATCTCTTCTCAACTTCTCTTCCTTCGATTTCCGACAGAATATCACCCAAGAATTCACTTCTAATGCAACACAAACTCCGGTCAACGTAGATAAACACAAACAGTACAATAACTTAACATAAGACCCCCCTTCTCCCATCACTTCAAATCCCTGAAACACATTAACAACTCCCAAAATCACACACGCATACCCCACGAAATGATGGTAAGATTTCCAGTACTTCCTAAATTTGTTCGTCGTTTTCGGCCGAAATAGCAGTGCCAGTGTTTGAAGACTACCCAGGAAAAACGCTGCAAATCCTAGCTTCCGGTGAAGCCCATACACCCTTCCCGGCGACAAGTCTCCGAGATGAACCCCAATCGCGAATCCGGCAGTCCCTAAGACGAAGGAAAAAAGCTGAATTCCGGCATGGACGTAAAACCACGTAGGACCTAGTGACTGTATGTGACGTAAGTAGCGTGCGGTGACTGCACCGATGGGTAACAATACCCCCCATGAAATTGCGTTCATAAAGCCATGGACAAGTTTTAGAGTTCTGATATTGCTCTTTGGTCCAGAAGCCGATACGCCGGATAAAACATCAATGGTGGTGATTGAGGAAAGGTCGGCGACGGTGGTTGGGTGGATTGTCGGAGAGTAGCCTTGTACATACAACCCTCTGTTCCACACATTATGAATCTTGGTTTTGTTTGGTTTAAGTTTTATGGTGGCGTATATCTGAATGGTGGCACCGTTATGGACTGTCGCCATTCGGCCGCCATATAGGGCGGCGGAAGAAGATAAGAGATGGATATCGAGTGGCCGAGAGAGGAGTGGAGTCTTTTGAAGCTTCACCGTTGGATCTAAGATGTAAGGTAGGAGGACCAGTTGGCCGGAGTTTGGGTCCGGGAAGGTGATTAGAGCTCGTGTTCCGGTCATTTCAGGTGAGTTGGGGTTTATACCCCATGCAACCCAACCGGAAGGGGATATAAATGACCCTGAAAAGACCAACTCGACAGTTGAGTTATGCTTGTGGAATGTCCATGCTATTGAAGCTTCTTGGGAGGGTAATGACATGCATTTTTCGAAGGTTTTTGTGGTGGTCACGGTGGTGCAGTGGGCGGAGAAAGATGTGTGAGGGAGGAGAGAGAGGAGGAGGAAGAAGAGTAAGGAAATCATGGTTAGTTTTGGGTATGAAAAAGAGGGTGATTTTTTTTGTAAGGATATAAAAGGGTGATAAGAGGAGTACTCATGATCATAAAGGTGTGGTGGTTATGATTTGTCTGAAAGCCCTTTTTGTGCTGCTTAACTTTGAAGTGAGGCAATGGGGAAATATAGTGGGTTCGGTGAAGTAATTCTTGATCATTAGCCACAAAGAGGTATATTTGGTTATTGTTCTCATAATTGTTTTTATTAATTTTCATTGTTTTAAAATAATAAGGGTGAGTGTTTGCTGTGAGACTTTTGATCCTAAAATCAGGCGGAAACGTAAGAACTTATCTTGGGAAGGGTCTTGAAATCATGGCTTTTATTAGGATAAAACCGAATTATTGAATTGAACAATTTGGTGTGAATTATATGATTTGAACTTTTATTCTTTGAATTTTTGGATCGATCAATACCGAATTATTATTTTGGATTTTGGATTTGAGATTGGTTTTGGGTGTAAAATCTACCTCATAATTTTTTTTTATTTTGGAAACGGGTTCATCCTTGATGTGTTGATATTAATGCAAAATATGATTATCGTTTTGAGCTTAAAAGATGTGGAAATCATGCTCAACTTTGAAGATACGATTGAGTAACTTTCATGGTTTCACACATGGACTTATCAGGTTCTATGTTTATAATTGCTCTTTAGGAATTGTATAAGGTCACAGTCATGGTCCACAAACAAGTAATTTTTTTTTATCCCTCTCTTCTTTATCTAGCGTATTCGGAAAACGTAATGTCTTTTCTTTTTATAAGATTTTACTTTATATTTACTTATTTATTTGTCCATTAAAAGGTTATTATGCTATACTGATTATGGTCGATGCTTTTTTCTCATATTTTTATTATTTATTTTTATCTGATAACACAAATACATAATAATTGGAAATGTCTGAGAGATGACTCTACGATAAGTGTGTTCCTCGCTAATAATCTTTACTATGCCTCGTCTACACACTTGCCTCAACGAGTTGAGCTAAAAGTAAAAGTGACGTATTTTGTCTTTATTTCTTTTGTTTATCTGCGATAAAAAGTAGCTCATATGAATGATATCAATAAGTAGCTGGTCAAAATTAGTTTTAAATCAAAACATATACAATTTTAAATATGTTAAAACGGGTTGGGTCGACTTATCGAGTCAATTTCTTAGATTTTATTAATAATTAATATGTGCATTATATATTACAATGAAAAATAATAATAAATATATTTTCAACTAGATTACGTAAAAAGTTATAAATAGTTAAATATACATTTGACTATTCAAATAGTTTGAGCTTTTACATTTTAATCTTATTAAAATTTTATTCGATATCAATGAATTGAATCCAAACAAACTTGTAATGATCTGGACGGTTGATTTTTCCCTTTTTCCTTTTGTTTTCTACAAAAAGGTGCTAGTTAAATTCTTTTTGGTTGAATATTTTTGTTTTTAAAGTTACTAAATAAATATGGGAACACTCATGTTTAATGGCTTTCTTTTTGAACTTTTTATTTATAATAGAAATGAATAAATATAAGGTACGAAAAATCTCAACATTGATCTTATCCTTAAGAAAACGTTGTAAATCATGATACTTCATAAAATACAATTTTAAAAGGGCAAATAATAAGTCATTCAACTTATTAAAAGTTCAAGTACAATGCTTAAAAATAAAAATTACCCGATTTCCTGAAGATTAGTCGAAACCGACCGTGTATGTTTCTGTCAATGTTAAACTATGTTTATTGGTATTTTAGAAGCAACCGATTGCCAATATGATATCCGATATGAAAAAATGATCAAGAATTAGGAAATTACATAAGCAATTTGGTCGCAATATAGTGTTCATGCAATCTTCGCAACTGATTGTTTGTCATGCGACGAAATATGAGTGGTTATGTTTTTTTTAATTTAATAAGAATTTATTAGATGATGTATTTATTGAAAAACTACAAAATATTATACCAAAATTCATGGTTATTAATTCTCTATTATTGAATACTAGTTGTGTATCCACACTATGCAATGCGGATGTATGTAAAAAGTTGGATCTTGTGAACAAGAAATAATTCAATGAGATTTGTCTATTTGATATGTCCTTGCTATTTTGTCGATATGTCTATGTAGTAAAACTGGGTATGCAAAATTTATGCCATTAACCTGAAGTTCAATATAGGATGCAATACGACATTACATATATGTTGAATGGATTTATCCAAATTTGCCAAATGAAGTTGTACAACGACTACCTTCTCTAATATGCACGACAAACTGAAGAAGGTGAACTTAGAAAATCATTGGAACTATGTCGGCAATGAAGTGAAGGTATTAGAGTGGAAAATTATTTGAAATTGTATATGAAAATGCAGAAGCAAGTTGATAGTCTAGTGGTACAATTCGCTAATGCGGTAAAACTATCTGATTAATGAACTTCATATTGCTTTTAGTTACAGTTACAACAAAGGAAAGGAAAAATATAAAGATATAAATTCAGAAAATAATAAATCGAATGTGGTTGAGGCTCATAGTGTGCATAGACACGATTCCCCTACAACAGATACGTTTCCTTCGAACAATTTGTATTGCCGGACCAAAACTTGACTGGAAATGTCACCGGAATAGGTATGTGTTACCAAACTCTGTGTTGTCGAGGATTAGTTTCAACTTTACGAAGTTTTTATCTTAATTTAATTTATTTGTCATTGTTAGGGTCAAACCCTTTGTTTTGATGATGTATATGGAGTTTTTATATGCAATATAGTATTATACAAAGTTGACTTCGGGGGTGTTTGAGAGTGTTTATAAAACCAACTTATTGGTTTATTGGTTTTTTAGAGAAGTCAATAAGCTATAAGTAATGTCAATAAGCAATTTTTAATAAGTAACTACTTCCTTACTTATAGCTTATGACTTTTTCAAAAAGCTAATAAGTTGATTTTATAAGCACTCCCAAACACCCCCTTATTAGTCAGCCTAGGCTCACTTAGGCAACATAGGCTGGCTAGACAACTTGGGCTATTTGGATTTTGGATAGTTTGGTTTGACTATGACTAATTAAATTTTTTTTAAAACGACCAACTCACACATCCCTTATTCTATTCTTATATCTATACATTAGTCTCCAACGAGAAACACTCAATCTTTGGCCGAGGGGGCAACAATCCAACAACAACAACCGATACTAGGGATGAGATCGGTTCTCAAACTGGACTGAATCGACATGAATTGAAAAAACCTGAAACTAAAAACTGCCCCTTTGAAGAACCGATAACCGAACCACATAGTGGGAGTGCGGTATCAGTATGGTTTTGTTATCGATACCCGAGTTTTAGTTATAGAACCGATTAGAACTAAAATTAAAATGGTATTGGGTACAAAACTGATCATAACCAAATTTCAGGGGCTTATTTAGAGCTTGTAACTTCTGTGATTGTTTGGAACTTGTAAATTCAAGGGACCGTTTGAAACCTGTAAAAACATCAAATGATTTTAAAATCTTACTTTGTATAAACATTAAAATTTTGTTATGTAATATAAAATTAAATATTTGTTATGAAATATAAGATCAATGACATGTATGTCAAGCTTAAATGTTAATATCAACGACATTAGCAATGTGCTTACAAAAAATAATCATCTAACCAGTACAAAAGCAAACACCAAGTTATCAACTATCTACTTTAAAGTCTCTATATGTTTTTTGCGTTTCTTTGTCCCTTTTTATGGCGTATCACATATTCAAGTTTTAGTATATTCTGCAAATAAAACAAAGATGGAAGTTAGTATATAACCAACGATTTGTTACAAATATTAAGGAATATGTTGGAAGTTGATACCTTAATTTCCTTTAGTTTATAACCTAATCTTCATTACAAACTAAAGCCTCTACTATCGGTGTGGTCAAGTCTGTTCGATACGGATCTAATATGCGCCCGCTTGTATTTAAATTCCGACTCTAATGCCACAATCGAAATTTGAATTGCAAAAATATCTAACACGATAAACATACAAAGCGTTCAAATTTAATAACTTATTAAAATTAAACACTTGGTCATCCTAGAAACAGTTGGGTAACGCAATGCATTTTTTTATCACAATGGAATATCAAACTCATTATTGTATGGAATTGTCTACTCGTCCAAGTATTTTCTCAATTTCGTTTCCGATGAAGACGAGGATTTGTCTACCACATTTAGATAATCACCCAAGAAGTCATTATTGCCATAAACACAAACTATATCTTAACTACCACGATCTTAGAGACTATACATTACACTCAATAATGTCTAATTTTTGTTTGTAAAAATTAAAACAAATTCTCCATTCTCTTCTTGATATCTTGAACCAAAAGTCTAAGCCTTTATTTCAATATCTAGAAGTGACATTGGATTTTTTCTCTATTACGGTGTATGTGATCAAATTGCAAAAGGAATGTCTTATAAATTCAACATTCATTTGTGGATCCATAAAATCACAAAGTACATGTAGTCGTTTAGGTTTTCGAAGTCGCCCCAATACTTGTCATATTACATCCCACATTTCCTTACCCATAAAACGAAATAGGGCGCGGGGGGGGGGGGGTGTTGACCAATCTCGTATATGTTTGTCAACATCCAATATCTCACTAAAAGAACAATGTGCCAGTGGTTTTGAATTTGTCGATACTAGCTCTTTTTTGGTCTTGATTTTCTCAAAAAACCACACCACGCCTTTGCAAGCAATAAAATCTTTCGAACCAGTGGCTCTAACATCTCATACAAACGAAGGATCTAACACAAAAATAGTATTTATAAAAAATTTAAATCAACAACCCCTATTTAGGGCTTTGTAACTCAGCCATTTATTAACAAAATAAGGCTTTTTCTAGAGTCTAAAATGTAGTAAAGACAGTCAGCCACATGATGGAAAAAAGTAGGTCAATCCTACCTCATACAAATAAATTATGGTTGTTGAAAATGGACTAAAAATTGTGCACGAAAATAAAAGAACCCCAACAGACATGTTTAAGAAACCATAACTCAACAATTTTTTAGCCAAATAAGGCATTTCTAGAGTCTAAAATATACTAAGACATTGAGTTACACGTTGGAAAAAATCAAGTCATACGAAGAATTATGGTTGATGAAAGTAGACTAAAAATTATGCACACAAATAAAACAGCCCCAACAAGCCTGATTTAGGGATCCACAACTTAGCAAGTTCTTAATGAAAAAAATGTGTTTCTAGAGTATAAAATGTATCCAAGGTAGTGAGCTGTATGTTAAAATAAAACCAGGTCATTCCAAACTTATACGGAGAGTCAAAAAACATAAAAATAGAAGGTCAAATTTGAATGTCCAAAAGTTATGTATAATTGATGATGAAGAAAATAGGTCAAAACAGATGAAAGCCATGCAGAAGGAGACTGGTACTTATTTGAATAATTCGACATTGATATATCATCGAGAAGCAAATGAGAGTGACTTAAATTCGAAGAACTCTATTGATCAAGTGGTTGCATGTGTATATAATCAAAAGAGAGATTATGAACTGTTTGTGGCATGTTTGTGGCAAGTTACAAGTCTAGTTGAAGTTATTTTGTTTGTTTTTGTTTATGTTGTTTTACTTTAATGTTTTTGTGGTGTATTTGTTGTTAGGACTAAGCACAACGACAAACACTCTTTCTACACAACTTAATCAACGCTAGCGGGAGCAACAAGAGGAATACGAACAACCAAACAAGAACAAAAGAGTTTAAATGGTTCACTCTTAATAATATTATAGGTTGGTAACTTTATTATTATTTACCATTTAATCTAATTTATTAAATGTATAAGTTAATATTATAATAACAATTTTATTTTTTAATTATATATTTAATAAAATAACATGAATCATATGATTATGATATATGCTAAGAAAACAAAAAGTTATAGTTTTGAAACAGATGATGATAAATGTTTACCTATACATAAGCCTTTAGAAAATGCTTATACATTGAAGACAAATTTTAAAGATGAAATCTTAGTTAATTTTAACTTAAAAAAAAAAAAAAAAAAACAAATGCGGATAAGTTTTGCTCTAAGGACATAACTAGGAAAAAAAGTTAAATTTGCTGAGAGGATTTCAACTTTTGGTTACACTCAATATTGAGTAGTCTGTACAGTTTTAGTCAACTTAGGGCATGTTTGTTTTGAAGATGTGAAATATCTTCAATCTTTTTCCACATCTATTAAAAAAGATGTAGACCAAAATCTTGAAGTCTAAAAAAACTATTTGTTTTTAAAGTCGATAAGCTAGATAAATGATATCAAACCATATTGATTTTAAATGATACTAAACAACTAGAAATACATACTCATTAACTCTATTGATTTGTAGACATGGCCAACCCATGGACTTGGTCAACTAATTGTTTTTAAGCTTAGCCCAACTGCTCAAATGCAATCCACTTAATCATGAAGCCGATGATACTAACCTAAACAGCTAAATCGATTGCACCAACATAACGTGTTCTACATTAATGATTTCTCTCCCGTTTCCTAGGCAGATTGCTCACGAGTTACGAAGATCAAAGAGTCCAAGATAGAAGACTTGAATAAGAACATCGAGCTCATCAATCTTCATGAGTCATCATTCACGGTTATGATATACGAAGTTCTGAAATTGGAATTACACATTTTATTTTTGAAACAAAACACGTTGAGTTCTTAATTATTTCACTTATTTGTCTATTTTTTGGTTTTGATTTTTGAAGTTGTTACTAGTAATCTTTTATACTTAGGAGTCCAATTTAAGAATTCTGATATCTGAATTTGGTTCACTTTTCTGATTCCAAACATCACCACGATTCATTAGTCGATTAGGTACTTAGGATTCCGATTTCCGAATTCTGAAGTTGGTTCATGAAAATCAAAAGCCGGTTCACAATTTCTAAAGCTAGTTTTGATTTCTTTCAAATCTGATGTCTTCACTCTTTAATTCTTTATTCTTTATGATTTTCGAATTATTTTTAGAGAACATGAATTCTTTCTGATTTAATTATACCTTTGCTACAATTTCTTTCCGATTTTTTCTAATATCCACTCTACAATCAGATATTAATATATGAACTTCTATGATTAAATTGATATGCATTTGGGCTTTTTAATTGTAGGGCTGAATAGATATAGTTTCAGATTTGCTAGGAATTTCTTAGCAACTGAGAAGGTAGTCTCGCAATCCCTGTTTACTCTTTCGTTAATCTTTGGTTGTTAATTTGTTATTACTTATTTGTTACAAATGTTGCCTCATAATAGCTTATGTGATGACATTGAACTTAAAAAACGTTGTATTATTTTTGCAAAGAAGTTTACTCATAACAACAACTTATATGATATGAATTTAAATGATTTTTTTTCGGAACTCAAAATAATGCAAATGACTTTGCCGAATTTTAGAGTTTGTTAAAATTGAAGATTGTTATCAGCCCCGACTCTAAGGAGGTGCGAGGTGTGCGACGACACAGGGCCCATGTCATCTAGGGGGACCGGAAAAATACGTTTATTATATTAGTGACAGAAAAACCCGTCAGTAATCATAGTGACAGAATATTATCATTACCAAAAACAGACATGTTAAATGATTTATTCGTCGTTAATTCTTTGCAAAAATCTGTCGCTAATACCTCGTAAAATTTCGACACTAATCACTCACAGATTTCGTCATTAAAGGAAAATATATTTAGGGCCCATTTTAATATTTGCACAGGGCCTTCAAAATTAACGGGCCGACCCTGATTGTTATCCAAATGTTTGAATTGCATATTGAATTTTATTAACTATACCCGTAATTGTAGCAACATGAGAAAGAAGTTTTCCAAAATTAAAATTATTAAAAAAATTATATGAGATCATCAATGTCACAAGAAAGATTAAATAGTTTGGCTATGTTATGCATCAAGAAAGATTTGTTGGTTGATATTGATCTTGATACTATTATTAATGATTTTGCATCTAAAAAAACCCATAAATATAAAATGTTTTAGTGTTTTTTTTCATTTTTATTTTGTTGTTTTGTAATCAGTAGTTGTTAGATTGTTTGACACACTGGACCTGCCCCCGGGCCTTTTTCCTTTACATAGGTAAGGAGTCCCCAGCCTGCTATTGTGTTATTATTTTTAATCAATACTTTTTTTATTTCCTTTACATAGGTAAGAAGTCACAGCTTGCTATTGTATTATTACTTTTAGTCAATAAAAAATTTATGAGATGCTGCATTCCTTTACCTAAATTTTTTATATTGTAAAGTGCCTCATTTTTTATTTTGTCTTGGGCCTCAAATAGGTTTGAATCGTCCCTATCTGTAGATACTAGTAAAAGACGGTGGCGACAGAGATAGTGGTGATGATGTATGTGGTGGTGGTGGTGAAGATGGTACCGGCAAAGATGGTAGCAGTGACAATGGTCGTAACGGACTGATGACATAGAAAAAGATGGGAAAAAACATCAATTAAGATTAAAATTTAAATAATGTCATTCATAATTAGAAACTATTTATATGTTCTTACATTTGTATATCTATAATCTCCTAGAAAACAAACGGTTTTTTATTTTAACATATACGTCCGCCCAAGGCCCAACAACATAAGAGATCACCCACATATAAAAAAACAAACCTTAGTCCGTCATGTTTATCATCTATGTCCTACATAGTGTGATACTTCGGCCCAATTGTTCAGACCATCATTGGTTTATCTTCGAATGATGAAAGCCGAATAGCCCAGAATTATTCGCTTCATATACACGGTCTGCGTGTAACTGCGGGAGGAAAAGGCGGAAACAATGGACGTGAGCTTGGAGGGTTCGAAAGCGATACTGGTAGCGTACACGAAGCAACACGTCCTTAAATACCATCAATGGATGCAAGATCCTGCTCTACTCCAAGCCACCGGTTCGGAGCCCTTGACTCTCGAAGAAGAGTACCAGATGCAGCTTTCATGGACGCAAGACCCCCTCAGTACTTCCGCTTTTCCCCTTTCTATTTTCCTCTCACAATTCCATAATCATAAATGTAACTTTACCGATATACGTTTATACTCTTTCTGCAGAACGAACTTTTATCATCTTGGATAAAGATTTGGTTTCTGGAGAATTCATTCACGGCGATCCTCATGTTGAAGGTCAACTTTTAACCCTTTACCCTCTTGATTTCGGTCTAAAATTTTTGATCAACGGTTAGATTTGTGTATTGCTTGTTATGTGTACTGCAGCCATGATCGGTGATGTGAACATATACATGAACGATTTGGAAGATTCCCATCTGGCAGAGATGGAGATAATGATAGCTGAACCTAAAAGGTACTAGACCTGATTCTATATAAATTTATGTTCCTCCATTCATATTTTTGTTTAATTTTCTACCGTGTAATTGATGCTAGAGAAGTCGTGGCAAAGGACTTGGGAAGGAATCGGTATTAATGATGGCAGTTTTCGCCATTGATAACCACAAAATTAATACTTTTCGTGTCAAAATTGGAGACTCGAATGAAGCTTCTTTGAACATGTTCAGAAAACTGGTTCTTCACTCCCTCTTGACTAACTTAATACTTTTTTGCTCTTCGTGTCTCTATCATATGTCTACATATGCTTTTTTGTCCATTTTGTAGGGCTTCAAAGAGGTCTCTCATAGTGTAATCTTCAAAGAGGTGAGCTTATCTTCAATTCCTTAGGAAATTAATACCGAAAGAAATCAAGAAACTGATAGAATAAGTTATAATTTATGTTTTCTTGATCTTGTTGGTACAGGTGACTCTAGAGCTACCAGTAACAACAGAAAAGAGTAAGGAACTGCGTCAGTTAGTTGGGAATATGATTACACATTCATAGGGCCTCAATACAGTCAGCTTGTATGTATGCATTCTTCCTTTAAGATTACAACTTTTAACTATCTTTAACTATGGTTAGAAGCTATAGAATGATGAATGTGCTCAGTGACAGTTAGGAAAAAAAAAAAATGGAAACCGTTGCCATAAACCTTGGAATGTAGACTGGATCCAGTGTTTCTATTACTGCTTATTTGGCAAGAAAAGCCCCTCTATTATTAGGCATGTGTGGCTAACATGGGACTGACTTGTAGGTAGTATTGATGGGCATAACTTGTTATAGGGGGTGGGCATACTACCATGGTTAGTTGTGTGCATGAGTTTATTAAAAGCCTAATAGTGTTCTTTTGACTATACCATGCCCATTTGTTTTGGGTTGCCCGATTAGGTGATTCATCCATGACGAGCTTGTGTAGTGGTGGTACCAAAATTTTTTATGTGGGAACTGTAGAGTAGGGGATATATATTGGCTACGTAATAGAAAAACTACATGTTAAATTTGACTGGTGCAAACATATGGTAGGGATGCACACAAGATTGCCTAAGGCATTAAGCCATAGATGGTATATGCCATTAGAGAAGAAAGCATAAAGAGACTATTCACAAAATACAAATACTATAAGCCTAACTAATTAGGAATAAATACGAAAACTACTACTAGTAACGGATAAATATAAAAGTAACCCATAAGTATATGGGATTGTCAAAACATACCCTAACAGCCCCCTCAAACTCAAGTGGTGAAGATTTCATACAACTTGAGTTTGGAAACGAGGAATTGATAACAAATAGGAAAAGCGTCGTAGTGAAGGTATTTGTACTAGGTTGACCAGTCGTGTACTAGGTTGATCAGTCGTGGAGATCGGGAGAGAGCAAACAATTTTACCAATGATGTCTTGACCAAATAAATGACAATAGGTCTCAATATGCTTTGTACACTCATGGAAAACATCATTTGAGGGCAAATTGAGTAGCATTCTTAGTGTTGCATCACAATGATGTAGGAAGGGACCGATGAGCTCCTATGTTGGCCAAAAGCCACATAGCCGAACTAATTCTTGAGTTGTATATGCTAAAGCTTGATATTCAACTTCAATGCTCACACCAATCGTAATGGTTGCTTTTTACTCTTCCATGATATGAATCCTAAAGAAAGAAATTGTAACCGGTAGTAGTTCATATGTCAATCAATTCACTTCATGCATCTGAGAAGGCTTTTAAACCGACGATGATAAAAAATGAAGACCATGAAACATTGTACCCTTGAGGTATTGAAGAATCCAAAGACCAACTGCATAATGAGCGAAATAAAGAGTCGTCGTAAACTAACTAACCATGTGAACTGCATAAGCAATATTAGGTAGGGTGACTTTAAGGTAGACCAAGAACCAACACATTGTCTAGTATGATCACCAAGAGGAGAATCACTCTTTAGGATCAAGTAAGTATTTGGCTCAAGAGTCTTTGAAGCTACTTTGCTCTTGGTAAGTAGTCCCAATGGAGAAACTATTTGGCTCAAGGAGTCTTTGAAGCTACTTTGCTCTTGTATTAGAAAGGTATTTTTACTCATACCATAATATCCATCTCCCAAAACCATATCATCAAATGGTTCTCTAGGGGAGCTAAAGTGAATGAACACATGTTTCCCAACTCCCACGACCAACAATCCATATAATTTAAAAACGTGACATTTGAGAGAAAATGACACAAGTCGTGGAGCTGAATCTATTCAACCTCTCCCCAAATATCACATCGTTAGTCCTATCTCCATGCTTCACCTTGTCCAAAGTCCTTTATGTATCGGTTTTTATCCTAATCTAACATATAAAGTCTATTAAAGTGTGAATTTAAAGGTGTGGTGTCCACCTAATTTCTTTTTAGAAACGAGTGGATTGATTGTTTCACACACGTTTCCTAATTTGCGCATGAGTAACAATACCTTTTTAATACAAACTATTAATTGAACCCACAATATTTGCCCGAACACTATTTATTGTTATACGATGCGCATATGAGTCTAAACCCAACCCTGGAACTCACCATGAATATATGTGATGACTTTTGCCCTTAACGTATCATTCTAGGGATGAGCATGAGGCCTTACCTGGCCAAATCGGTATCAGTATTGAAACTGCTTGAAGCCAAGTAGTGGACCCGAGGACCAGCCCATATAGCCCGTATATACAGGGTCAATATCGGTATTGGTTTTGGGTATTCGGTACCAGACACAAGGAGAAATGATATACAAAGATGCAATTCAGTGTTTGCTTTTTTGTTTTGGTTTCCTTTTCACCATTTACAATGTAGTCATTAAACCCTTACAAAAATCTCACAAATGTTGATAATGATTACATTTGATCTATTTTTTTGTTAGAAAGTAAAAGTAAAAGTGCATTGTGCCAAAAACATGAAAGTGTCAACAACACAACCAAGTAAATTGTCAAAAATTAAATTGCCAAAAACACGAAATTACACCAATTTAATGACATTGTATTTTCAAACAACTAATTTGAACTTCAACCGACGTCTTCTCTTTTCCACTCTCACCCATCTTTAAAGCTATTTCAATCTCTGCATAAATACAAAAATAAAATATAGTTAGTATATAAATGTAACAAGTAAAACATCAATTATTTTAGGAATTGAAAACTAGTTACTCAAAGCAATATCATCATCTTTAAGTATGTCGTCCAAGTTGTCTACAATTGGTTTTCTTGACTTGCTAATCCAATCTTGGGTGCAAATCAGGGCTTCAACGATATCAGCGATAAGTTAGTCTGATAATCATTTAATATTCTCCCACATGTGTTAAATGCCAACTCCGATGCAACAGTTGAAGTTTGTATCCCCATAATATCTAACAACAAAGTATTAAAATTCTAACGATAATATTATAAATTAAACTAAAAATACTAAAGAAAAGGTAATAGAAATTATCTTTGGCCATCCGAGCGACAATAGGGATCCTTTGAACATTTTTTTCCCACCACTTGAGGATGTCAAATTCTTTGTTGAAACACTCTAGTGGATCTTTCTAAACTCGTTATCAATCAAACTTGTCCTTGTAGATCATAAATAATATCTCCATCTTTCATTTGCACGACTTTCTGCTTGAAAAGATTCACCATTATCGAACCTGTCCTTGTAGGTCATAAATAATTCCTCCATTTTTCTTTCGACATCATGAACCGTAGAACGCACTTTCAATTCTTTGTCCGAGTTTTCTTTCGTTATAATAGGTTTAGAGACATGTTCCAAAAAGCTTGATTTCATTTGTGAATCAAGTAAGACCGTGAAATACATAAAGTGGTTCGCTTTGTCAACGACACACTTTGTTAACGACACCTTGATACTTGTCATATTTCGTCCTTATTCCCTCCACCATGTTTATATACCCTTGTTTGTTGGTCTTGCTTATCCACATCCAAGACATCCTAGAAAAAAAATGTAGACTAATGGTGTTGACGTGACAAATGTCCGTTTTTATCTTTATTTTTTCAAGAAAAATACACAAAATCCTTTATTAGTCTGAGTGCTTCGGAAGTCTATCGACTTCCGCCGCAAATGAATTGTCTACACAAAAAACAAAAAAGTTCAATTTCTACAACAGTTTTGAAATCTGTCGCTAAAGCTGTCAATATGAAAAAAGTCAAATAAAAACAGTTTTTGTAACATTTGAAATCTAACGCTAAAGCTGTCAAGATTATGTTAAAGTAAAAAAAGTACTCTGAGAGTTTGTATTAAAAAATGCCTCATTTAGCTCTAAATTGCGCTACAACATCTCAAAGGTCGAGTTTTATTTGATAGGGGTGTCACCACATAAGAACTCAGTTTTTAACAGACAATACTTAATGTACTTTTTGAATTTTGTTATCCGTTAGGTCGATGCTCTTATGTACCTAACCTTCTTTTCGATACATTCAATGTGATAGCTTTGATGTTTTAGCCCATCTTTGACGATAAGATTCAAGATGTGGGTCATTCAGTTTATATGAAAATTCTTTCCGTTATGGTAAAAATTAGGCAACTTATTAATCAAATACTTTATAACCGTATTGTTTGATGTTGCGTTATCCACGGTCATAGTTATGACATTTTTAATCCCCTACCGGTATATACAATCTAATAAAAACGTCCCACATCTTCCCCCCTTGTGGCTATCTATTTCTCTAAAGTTTATTAATCTTCTATGCATGACCCAATTTTCGTCGATTAAGTGAGACGTCACAACCATGTAATTTTTCATTGAAACACGGACGTCCAAGTGGTCTTTGTCAAGTGTACAATAGTTTTTGGGTTACTCAAGTATTGATGCATATTTCTTTGTTCTTTAATAAAATTAAATACTTGGCAATATGGATGAGCAGGAGTGCGGTTGTATCGAACTGAAAACTGGACATAATGTTGAAATCGGACCAATAGTTACTAGTTGGGTCGGTCCTCGGTTGTGAATGTCTTAAAATTTCGGTCCTGAAACGTGCTATCAGTCAAGGGTAAAAAGCCGGCCCAGAATTTGAATGGTTGTTAAACAATTTGTCAGACTAATCCTAAACAGTAAACATGGTTCCCTAATCCCCTCATTTACGACTACATTTAAACCCGATCACCCCCACTAAAACCCTTAGAGTCGATCGCCAGGAAGAAGCCCAAACAGTGTTCAGTTCCCCTAATCCCCTCGTTAATAAGATTCCATCCAAAAAGCACGCAACCACAAATCCATTTCATTGATGAAGATTGGGTCATGCACAAAAGAACAATAAACTTTAGAGAGATAGATAGCCATAAGGGGGAATATGTGGGACGTTTTTATTAGATTGTAAATACGGTGGGGGATTAAAAATTTCATAACTATGACCATGGATAACGCAACATCGAACAATATGATTATAAAGTATTTTGATTAATAAATTGCCGAATTTGTACCATAGTGGAAATAATTTCCATATAAAGTGCATGACCTACATCTTAAATCTAATAGTCAAACATGGGCTACAACATTAAAACTATTACTTCGAATGAGTCGAAAATGCGGTTAAGTACATAAGAGCATCGACCCAGCGGATAATGAAATTTGAGAAGTGCATTAAACATTGTCCGTTAGAAATTAAGAAGTTCTTATGTAGTGACACCCCTACGAGATAGAACTCAACCTTTGAGATGTTGTAGCGCGCTTTAGAGCTAAATGAGACATTTTTTTTAGTACGAACTCTCAGTGTCTTTTTGTTAACTTTAACGTAATCTTAACAATTTTAGCGTCATATTTCAAAACTGTCGAAAAAGTTGTTTTTTATTTGTTTTTTCTCATATTGACAGTTCTGGCGACATATTTCAAAACTGTTGCAGCAGAATTTGGAACTTTTTTTTTGTGTGTACAGAGCACACTGAGAGTGATAAAGGATTTGGTGGATTTTCTTGAAAAGTTCGAGTTAAAAACGGACATTTGTCTTCACATAGTCAATTGTGTTAGTCTACATCTTTTTTCCCGAGAAGTTTTGGATGTGGACAAGCATTTAAGACATTGGTTAGAGAAACAAGAGTATAAAAACATGGTGGAGGGAATAAGGACGAAATATGACAAGTATCTGGGTGTCGTTGACAAAGCAAACATTTTTATATATTTCGCGATCTTAGTTGATCCAAAATGAAACCAAGCTTTTTGGAACATGTCTTTAGAACTATGATAATGGGAGAAAACTCTGATAAAGATTTGAAAGTACATTTCTGTAATATGTGGGGCCTAAGATTGTCTCTTCAAAAAAACGCTTATAGAGAGAGGGAAACTCCAACATATATAAATATTTATAGGACGGTGTTGCACCAATGTGAGATACACTAACACTCCCCCTCAGAGACGGACGCTCGATGAGGATAAACATGGACATGTTAGGCCAGAGGGTGCGTGACGCCAGCTGTGATACCATATAATATGTGGGGCCTAAGATTGTTTATTCAAAAGAGCCCTTATAGTGAGAGAGAGGGGAAACTCCCAACATATATATAGATATTTATAGGACCGTGTTGCACCAATGTTGGATACACTAACAGTTCCATGCTTCAAGAGGTCGGAAGAAGGATGGTGGAATTATTTATAACCCCCTACATTGGCAAGTTCGATAACGGTGAATCTTATTAAGAGGAATGTCGTGGAAAAGTGGTTGCTTGTGATGACGACAATGAGTTTTTGACTGATTTTCTAAACAAGGGAGGTGCCAACTAGGTTTCGATTGATAACGACTTTAGAAGGTATTCGAAAGGCTCATTAGAGTGTTTCAACAAAATTTTTGACATCTTCAAGTGGTGGAAAAAAATGTTCATAGGTTAATAACTGTCGTTCAGATGGCCAAATGTAATTTCTATTACCTTTTCTTTAGTATTTTTAGTTTAATTTACTATATTAGTGTTACAATTTTTTATACTTTATTGTTAGATATTATGGGGATACTAATTTCAACTGTTGCATCCGAGTCGGCTTTTAGCACATGTGGTAGAATATTAGACGATTGAGAAGTCAAGAAAACCAATTGTAGACGACTTGGACGCCATATTTAAAGATGATAATATTGTTTTAGGTAACTAGTTTTCAATTTTCACAATAACGGATGTTTTAGTTGTTACATTTAGATACTAACTATATTTTAGTTATGTATTTATGTAGAGATTGATACAACTTTAAAGATGGGCGAGAGTGGAAAAGAGAAGACGCCAGTTGATGTTCAAATTAGTTGTTTGAAAAATACAACCGTCATTTAATTACAATTTAGTGTTTTTGACGCTTTACTTTTTGACAATTTACTTGTTGTTTTGTTGACACTTTAATGTTTTTGGCACAATGCACTTTTACTTTCTAAGAGAACATAGATAAAATGTAATGGTTATCAACATTTGTGAGGATTTTGTAAGGGTTTAATGACACCAGAACCCTACAATTTAGAGGGTTTGTGTACTCCATAAATGCTTTGTTTTCAAAAAACTTATATGGTAGTTCCCCAACAACAAATAGGTTTAATAAAGCCTTTTTAATCCTAACGTCGTCGTGTTTCCAAGTACTGACACTCCCCTCCCCGTTTGATTCTTTCTTAATGTTCAAAGTGGCTTGGTTTTTGATCTTCATGTTATCCGGATTATTTCAACACAATTGGTACTGTTTATTAGTGCCCCGGTTCCGTTTCTATTAGAATTGGCTCTAAGTTGCTTAGAACAAAAGTTACATTCACCGTACTTCTTACTTACACCATCATCCTCTACTATCATAACGACTTTAAAATAATCCCAACATTTCACAATATGTTTTAAAGTTGAATTCGTTATTATTATTATTTTTTTGTTATTCTTTGGCAATTCGTCTTCTACATCTACATGTTGGGGGGTAGGAGCAACAAACACATCTTCAACATCCTAAAAACAAGTTAAAAGCATACAATATCATAATTCAAAGTTACACTTAAACAACTACATACATTAGCAATATAATTGTTGCTTTGAAGCAACTACATGCATTAGTAATATAATTGTTGCCACTTGACTTGTGGCAAGCCATTGATTCAAAGAAGTGTCCACTGTGGCTTTGAACTTTGAAGGAATGTCATTGAAAAGCTTATGGTGACCAACATGACAACCTTGTGGACTTCTTCAATCCAATTAATATTAATATACAGTAAATAAAATCAAGAATTAATAAACTTACTAGAGTATCATCGTCATTTACATCTTCAATCTAATTGTTTATTTGTGGTTGCTTTCTTTTTTGATGGAATTCCATTAATGAGGGGATTAGGGGAACTGATCACTATTTGTGTTTTTTCCTGTCGATTGGCTTTAAGGGTTTTGGTGGGGTTGATCGGGTTTAAGTGTAGTCGTAAATGAGGGGATTAGGATTAGTCGGATAAATTGTTTAGCAACCATTCAAATTCCAAGCCGATTCTTTTACCCTTGATCGTTCGTACAAATTATAGAATCCACTCGCTAACCTGTTAGCCAACAATTTTGCGATGATATTATTGCAGTCTAATCAAACTTATCGGCCTATAGCCATTAACGAACAATGGATCGTCCACTTTGATTTTAAAGTGATGGATGATGAATTACACTCGACCGATCTTTTGCTCTTTGCACCAAATTCTTCCACAAAATGAATTATGCCCACTTTGACCATCTCTCATTATTTTTTCACAAAAGAAGAAACAAACCCATTAGTATAGGGGCTTTATTGTTGCCACACGACCATAAGGAATCTTTGATTTCTTCTCGGGTAAATTTGGAATCAAGGAAATCAGATTGAATCCAACAGTCAACTCAAATCTTTTCTCTTTTCGTGATGAAAATTCGTCAGTTGTTTATGCCACACTTTTATATTTCCAATTAAATGTTTCAACTTGTTCTTGAGATTAAGAACTGTCTCTCCTTCCACCTCATCACAATTCCAATTAGGCATCACCAACTCCTCAAAGCCTGGTTCAATCAACCACGACTTATACAATTTAAATGGGATCATACCATATTCGTCGTACATTTGTTAACATAATGGGCCTATTATCATACCAAATTCTTGCCAAATCCGTGGCATTAAGATTCGGAAAAAACATCCACCACCGCTCCTGAACCATAAATCTATCAAGTTTCGCCATTTTTGAGCCCAAGTTATTAATTATTATGAAAGCAAAACCACCCACAGGAGGATCATATAAAGCCCCTTCATTTATAGAATCATTCAAATTATCCGATGTAACTTTACAAAAGGAAGTAACAAACCTTTTAGATTTACTCCTAACAACATTCAAGTCTCCAAAGATCACGTACTTACGACCTTTGCGGTTCATAAATGCCAAAATAAAGTTACACAACGTCCCGAGGAGCATACAAATTAATCATGAACCATTTAAACTTCAACATCACCCATTCACATCCAACTAATACAACATCATCATTGCAGATGATACTCTTTTGACGAAAACTGCAGGGTCCCACATCGAGATAATCTCCCCGGACCTCCCTCAAGCACTAGAACAAGTGTATTTAAACTGACAATTACCTCCAAATACCCTTCAACTTAAAAATATTTGGTTGTCATTAACGACTTGAATGCCCACAAAGTTAATACACTCTTTGGCACAAATATTATTTTAGGGTAATCTTAAATAAACCCCTCCTGATGTGATATATGTGTGTAGACGTGTATGTGTGTGTTTGACTTTCCACACACATGTCCCATCAGAGGGTCTTTTTTAGCACCACCCTTATTTTATCACCTTTTCTCAATACAACAAACATTTATAGAAAAAATATTCATTTATTCACCTCGTTCTCAGCAATTCCGCCAATCAATTTTAGTAAACACTTTTAGATCCTTCCATTTCATAACCCAAAGTCCTAAGACATTTACCAGGATCAATGTATTTTTGTAACTCACTTTTACACACTTGACCACCTGATATATTTTCATCCTGCTCCTCATCATAGAAAATAAACTCCCACAAAGAGACGAAACTTTCTTGAAAGCATTAAGCCACGTACGTAAATGCAATCCATCTATTTCAACCCATAACAATCTCTCGTACACGACAAAATTTTTCGTTAATTTCGTTACTGGTTTGCAAAAAACAAAAATTATTCCTCCATGTTGATTAAATTTTAACATGCGCTTGTAGTCTTAAATTCGAGCCACACCCAAGAACCACTTATGAAGTTAACTTCCAAGTCACTAAAACCTTCATATGGTGCGTAATCTACGTGTAAGTTCAACTTCATCCACTACTTTAATAAATCTCACAAAAGCAAAATGTTTCCGAAACTTGGAAACCTTTTGAGCTATATAAGCATTTGCAACTTGACCGTGTTTCTCACAAACTTCCCATAGGACCTCGCAAGGGGGCGCATGCAACCCCCTTATCCCCCTCAATTTTGGTCGTACTGAGAACAAACTCATTTTATACAAATATGCACTTTGCACCTAGTAACTTGTATAAAATCAGGATTCGAACTCAATTGGTAATTTTGTAAATTCTAATATACTAAAATGACCCGATGACACTAAAATCACCAACAAACACTTTGATACCAATTATAATGCATAATTCTCTTAAACATACACTTTGATACCTAACGCTGCTCATCAAAAGACATGACATAGATATATTAATGTGCTTTCCATATTAAGACAATCAACTCATAGAACATTATGGAATTAATTAAATCCCAGTTGCTTGAAAATTTAGTGAACCAACAAACAAGTGTATCGATTATCTTGAGTCATAATTATAGATCGTTCAGACATAACCTGTTTTGAAATATATATTGATGAAAATAGATATCTAGGTACGTTTTATTTCATTTTTTATTTGATCATTTGATTTAACATAAAATATTAATAAAATTGATTATTTTGAGTCCATGAAACTTGTAACGTGCTAATGGATTTTTTTTTCTATAAAGGTTATTGAAAAGGTTATAGATTATAATAAAACAAATGCCAAAGCTATAAAATAACTCATTGGTGGCGTATCAGTAAACGTGTTATTTACTTAGAGGCTGTCTGGTAAGTCCTTTAATGGTTCCATTGAGAATAATGAGGCAACCTCAATCGTTCAAAATTTATAGTGTTTCCTAAGACACATTTAACATGTGACTGAATAGGGGGCTCTGAACGGTTCAATAATCCATCCATGTCTCATTGAACCATTTTTTCTTAAACTATCCTAATTTGTCCTTAAAGGTAAACATATCACATCACGTTTCTTTTTGGAGCATCACTTGACACCAGCGCCAACTCTTCCTTCTCCATAACCATCGACACTGCATCCTCATTCCCGCAGCCACCAGTATGTCTCACTCTTTCTGTAATGATCTACGTCGTACAACTCAAATGTATTTTCACTTTCTCTATGATAAATTAGTTTGATCTCGCTGTACAAATTTTGAACTAGTGATAAATTGGGTTATTGTCATATTGGCCTTATAAACTTTCATCAAAAATTTTAAAAGGTTCTTAAAGAAATTTTCGGGCCTCATAAGTCATTAAAGTCGAAAAAAACGTGTCTCTTAAACCATTATTGGAAGGGTAACCGGTTAAACTGTTTGAAAGCTGAGTTGGCGTACACATGGCATTTTGGCCAATAGAAGTACTCCATTTGGCGCTGACATGGCGTCCACTTGGATTTTTCCAGTATTTTTTAATTTAAATTTACTTCTAAATTTTAAAAATCTTTCAATCTCTCTCTCTATTCTCTCTCTCTCTCTCTCTCTCTCTCTCACAGGAAGAATATGCCATCTCCCACCATCGTCATCATCCTCCTACCACCACCTTCAGCCTCCAATAAAAACATAAACTTGAAATTACAGACATAACCCACACCCAGAAAAATCTATCTAAATCATAATCATTTATATTCCCAAATCACTTACAAACCAAAAATTCAAACATCCCCAAATTGTCAATGAACTCGTATTTCCAGTTTCTAAAGCATACCATCTTCTCAAATTTCACACATACTTTCAAGAAAACGTTCATTTCATTTCAATATCGATACAATTTCAGCTAACCCACTTCAAATCAACCGCGATTTTGCTTTATACGACATGGGTTCTTCTTATTTCCATAAAAAAACCGATCTTTACTCACCAAACACGTTCTTTATTGATCTAAAACAGGAGGACACATCAACCCAGCAGTAACCTTCGGTTTATTACTAGCAAGAAAGCTATCTTTAACAAGGGCAATTTTCTACATGATTATGCAATGTCTTGGAGCCATTTGTGGTGCGGGTGTGGTCAAGGGTCGGTCGTTTGTCTTAAATACAACCCTTTAAACACAGAGGAATATTGTGCATATGAATTTTGTAGGCAAATAAGTGCTTTTGACTCGTAAAACGAAATGCCCGGATGGGAATTGCTGCGATTTTGTGTCTGGTTTGATTGTGGTTTAAAGAAATCTTGATTTTTTTGGATATGATTTGGATCTTGAAAGAATTGAGCCGCTTTTTATGTCCATTAGTCCATATGAACTAATTTCATGGAGAAATAAGTAATTTTAACTTGAAAAAAGACACCCAGAATGGGGATCACTCACAGACGATCTTTCCACCACCCTCTTCCGCCGTCCAACTCCTTACAACCACCACCACCACTCCCTCTTCCGCTTTCAAACATTATTGGCTCAAATTAACAATGACCAGTACCTGTAAACCGAGCTCCATAGCATCTGAACCAACAATTCATCTTCAAGATTGTAATCGACGGAAACCACTTGCTTGTTTGAGGAAGATTCAGTCGAGAGATGCGATGATTTTTTCTCCGTGTATGCAAGATTGTAATCGACGGCTTGTAAAAACCCTCGCCGACTGTTTATATGACCTACAAGATCTTGTTAGCTCTAGAACACAATCCGTAATTTTAGGTTTTGTAATCGACGGCTTGGAAAAGTAGTTGAACTCACGAACACAATAATTTTAGGTTTTGGAATCAAGATCTTGTTAGCTCAAGATAGTTCCACCGACGATTTATACATATGGATTAATAATTTTATTCTTTACAAATTTTTATATTTAAATACACGTGGAAAATACAAGGGTATCTCAAAGCCAAGTCAGCATCCATCCAATGTTTTTAACCGGTAAAACCTGAAAAAAATACATCCACTCCCCTTTTTGGCAGGTCAAGATCAAATTTAAGGACCTATAACGCACAAAAAAAACTTCAGTGACCATTTAAAATAAACAGGAAAAGTTCGTTGGGCCATTATGACAATAACCCTGATAAATTTGCTTGATTTTGCTGTCCGGGTTGATGCTACTCTTATAACATGTGATAACTTAGTTTGATGTTGTTGTGCAATTTTAGAACATGGTTTGATTTCTTGTCAATTTTAAGTGGGTATCTGATTTGGTATGAATTTCTTAATTTTGTCGATGGTTTTTGGTAGTTATCATTAGTACTAAATAGAATGGTAAAATGATAATTTATAATCATTTGACACATCCATTCAGCAGTCTTATCGAACATGTTTTCATTAAAAAACAAATGTATTTAGAACATCTGAATCATTCAACACTGGACCATTCAGTTTATATCATTCATTATTTGACTCTCTCCCTCTACGCTTATTTCCCTTTTCTTTAATGAGCTGACACGACATGCCTAGTCATCATGCCACATCAACGAGTTAAGCCATGTACGCATGTCATGTCGACAGAACTAATACCTTGGGTCCTGGTTACCTACTAAGGGTGGACGGAGTGGTCATCGGGTTGGGCGAAAGATCGGAACGGGATGGGGCGGTACCGCCGGTACCTCCTGTACCTCTGCCCCTTCTCCTTCGGGTTGAGCGGGCTCGGCAATGGTGGCGGGTGAGGGATGATGGTGAACCCGATGATCCCATCCATTTTTATAAAAAAAAAAATTTAATTCCTCAAAAATTACATTCCCCTCATCCCTATAAATACCACATCTCCACTCCTTCACAAATCACACCTTCACCCTTCTTTCTTTACTCTCATTTTCTCTCAAAAACCCTTTGCCCTCTATTTTATAAAAAACTCTTTTTTTATAAAATGGATTCAAATCGTGGTAAATCCAAACGTCGCAGTTCCTCACAAAGCAGGAGCCGTGAAGTTCCCCCAACCCCATCCCCACACATTTACAGTTACACACAATACCCCAACCAATTCCAACAAAACTTTTCACAATACCCCAACCAATTCCAACAATATCAAACTCAGTTTCCACAATACCCCAACCAATTCCAACAATGCTATGTCCCAGACACTTCTCATTTCCGTAACCAAGTAGAGTCCAGTGATGAAACCATTCCACCCTCGGATAACGAGGAGGAGCAAGAGGACGAGCAAGTGGATGAGCAAGAGGACGAGCAAGTGGAGGAGCAGCATGCAGATGACCAGGAGGACGCAGAGGAGGTTGTCCTAGAGACACAACCCTCTACGCGTAAAAGGAATTACACCCACCGAGTAAAACACAGAAATTGGGAGGAGAGGGAGGAGATCGCCTTGGCGAAGGCATACATTAGTTTTTTTGAGGACCAAGAACGGGGAAACACCCAACGGTCCGACTCTTTCTGGCAGAATGTTTTGGAACATTTCCAGGCGCAAATTCCAGGTACCGATCGGACCAAGCATCAAATCAACTCCAAGTACAAAGATATGTTAAATAAGGTAAATAAGTTCAATTGTATATACAACAATAAAATGAACATGCGTGCCAGTGGGAGGGGGGATGCGGATGTTTTACAGGCCACCCATTCAGAGTACCGGAAATTGTACCGGTCCAGTTTCTCACATACAGGGGCATGGAAAATACTCAAAGAGCATGCCAAATGGGAAACGGTCAAAGAAATGGGGATGCATTCCCCACATCATTCCGCCAAACGAAGTAAGACATCTGGCTCCAACCAATTCACTAACTCTCCTTCTGATGCACACTTTTCGCCTCAACCAATCGATCTTGATGAAGCTTCCCCACAACCATCATCACATTCCCGGCAAAGAAAAGGGAAAAATGTGGCTGGATCTTCATCAATGCCAGATAGTTATCAGACCATCGTCGATAAGATATCCGCACTGGCGAATATTAATGAGGCAGAAGCGCAGAAGAATGAAACCCTCCGTGCAAAGAAAATGGCTGTTTTGGAGAAACAGGAGGAAGAATTGACGAGGAAATCGGCCCTCCTTGAGCAAGAGATCGAAGCGCTCAAAAGGTCTCGTGAACAAAAAGATTTAAAATTCTTCCTTAAATCTCATGATCATTTGACCGGATCAAAATTGGCATTGGTTATTGGGAAGAAACGGGAAATTGCAGAAATGTATGGGTGGGAACTTTAGGATTTTTATTTCCGTTTTTAGGATTTTTATTTCCGTATTTAGGCTTTTTTTTTTCTTGTACTGGTGTGTTTTTTAATTAAATGTAATTTGAATTTTCTTTAAATTTTGTGCATTTTATTATTATTTCTAATATTAAATTAAGTGTTAAAATTAATTTATTCATTTAATTAAAACATTTAAATATCAAATATATGATGTGGCATTGTGGGTTCAGTGGGTACTGGTTCCATGGGCGAAAGATTGGTGAAAGATGGGGAAAATGGAAGTGAGAGGAGAGAGAAAAGCTGACGTGGCGCGTGGGTTCAGTGGGATGGGAGGGATCTACTCCCCCCACCCTAACAAGGGGCCAACTGAGTAGATGTAAGAAAATTGAAAAAAAGGTGAGAATTAATGAAAAATGAGAAACGAACAGAAAAAGCTAGGGCTTTTGCCAAATTTGAGGCAAAACTAGTTGGCTTTTATGACATGAAGCAAAGTTTTTGATGTCTAATGTTGGTGCTTTGCTGCAAACATATTCCATTCTGGTAGAGAAGAGAGGATTAGGGCATGTTTTCTTTTTAAGCGCTATTAAATATTAAATGTATAAAGTGTTGAATGGATAAATTACTACGATAATTACAATACAAATAAAGGTGGTTTTTGCTAAATTGAATGAATCACCTGGAGGAGAAGAAATGATCATGATTGTTAATAAATAAATGACAGTTTAATAACTATTATAAATGAAAAATATAAATAAATAAGGTATAATTGTAATAATAAAGAATTCTATCCTTCCTAATTCTATTTTTAAGCCATTAAGAAAATATACAATTTCATATTTTAAAAATTCAAGAGTATAAAAATAGAAAACAAAGAATTGACTTTTGATTTTTTTTTTTTTTGGAACCAGCGAATAGATATGGTTTCACCTTTGAGGGTAATCAGCCCCGCAACCCAGGGCGGTTGGCGATTACCTAAGGCGCAAAGGCCTTTCCCCTCCACCTAATTCGCTTTTCCAGGAAAATCCCCCACATGGGGTTAGTCGGAGTCGAACTCCAGACCTCCCACCACATGGGTATATAACCCGGGTGCATCCACCCAGCTAGGCTGAGCTTCACTTGCAAGAATTGACTTTTGATCATAGAGGTATTAGCAGCCATCGAACATGAACGTACAAGTAAATAATCAATCAGTACAAGTACTTGGTCGTACTGAAATGGAACATTCAACAGGAGTGCTTGGTCTTTGTGACTTAGTTTTTTCTAAAGTACCTTTGATCATGGTCTTCTTACACACAACAAACAATAATTATATCTCCATTTAAACTTTTAGTACGTATTCAATTGGACAAGTAGCCTTTTTTTTTTTAAATAGATCGAGTTGAATAAATTTTGTTTAACCAAATTTTACCAGGTTTTAAGAAAGGGAAAATGACTTATAAGGGTAATTATGTTTCAAAATTATTCAAAAAACACCATCCAAGTTTGGTCTGTTCAAAAAACACCATCCAAGTAAGACCTTTGTATAAAAAACACCATCCAAGTAAGGCTTTTGTACAAAAAACACCAACGAACTACATGTTTTGTTCAAATTTTACCCGATGGTAACCGGCTCTTGCAGGTTAAAAGATGACTTGGCCTAATATTTAGTGACATGACATAATAATAAATGAACAGTTTAACCTGCAAGAGCCGGTTACCATCGGATAAAATTTAAACAAAACATGTAGTTCGTTGGTGTTTTTTGTACAAAGGCCTTACTTGGATGGTGTTTTTTGTACAAAGACTTTACTTGGATGGTATTTTTTGAACAAACCAAACTTGGATGGTGTTTTTTGAACATTTTTGAAACATAATTACCCTTATAAGTCATTTTCCCTTTAAGAAAACATTATATATATAAAATATGCTCATGCTTTGTAGAGAAAATCAAATCAACTATCAAACTTTACGAGTGTGTTTGGTAGCGAGTTTTTAAGAGTTTTTAGAAGCTTTTTAACTTTAAGCTTTTAAAAAAATCGAATTAAAGAAAAACTTTATTCGTTAGTACGGGATTTTAGCTTTTAATTTAAACAAAAATATCGTAATCCAAAAACTATTTCCAATAGCTTGTTACTTTTAGTTGTTGGTAGGTTCGATAGCAAGCTTTTGTGATTATGAACAAAGTTATAAAAAAATTATCATCCAAATTTCCTAACCATAATAATCTAATATTATGAACAATTTAAGGCCCGTTTGGATGTGCTTATAAAACTCCTTATTGACTTATTGGTTTTTTGGAAAAGCCATAAGTCAATAAGTAAGGGCCTCCTTACTTATTGAAAACTCATTATAAGTCGTAAGGAAGGGGAAATAAGCAGTTTTTAATAAGTAAGGAGGCCCTTACTTATTGATTTATGGCTTTTCTAAAAAACCAATAAGTCAATAAGTAGTTTTATAAGCACATCCAAACGGACCCTTAATAAAACTGAAATGACTTTTACTCGCCTTTGACCTTATATTTAAGGGTTCACGGAACGGGATCGAGAATGACATAGAAGTGAGGGCTGAAGGGTGGTCGGTGCCGTCGAGAACACCACCCCGAGTGTCTCAGTACCAAGGCTTTGCAACCCGATGCTGGTTGTGCATCCCGACCATCCTCATTCTTGTATGACCCCCAACAGCTACAACCCACCTCCCCCCCTCTTTAATGGCTATTTATTTAAAAATTCAATTATTTATAAAAATAAATAACATTTCAATTTTCCCTATCTTTTTATACAAAATATTTATCAATTCCCTCTCAGTTTCTACTAGAAACATGGATTTATGATCAACATATGAGTCCGTTAATAACACACATCCGCCTAAAAATTATGTTTTATCTTCATCATCAAGTTCATATGTTAATTGCGTCTTCATATAATGTGTGTAAAACTCATGTTTTGTCAACAATTGCTCAAGTTATATTACTTTTTCTTCAAGATACTGCACGTTCAACGCCAATAAATAGAAGAATCATTTAAATTGAGATCATGAATCTGCATATGATTGTATTCTACAAGATTACTTTACTAAGAATATCGTATTTGATGTTAAAGTGTTCACAAGAAGGTCCAGCATGTAAAAGATCCATTCCTATGAATATTTTTCAGAACGGTCATAGGAATAGTTGATGATATCGAGAGATAATATCAATATTTTAGATTATCATTAAATGATAGAGAAAAGAGATTAGTCCATTACAGAAATGCATATATGCAATATGTCAACTTGCAATATGTCAACTAGCATAGGGGACAATTGCCAAAACATATGATGAGTACTTGAATATATCCAAAAGAGCTTCTCGTGGAAGTCTAGAAAACTTTATATACACGTATTATTAACTTGTATAGAAAAGAATATTTACATAAACCGACTACCAACGACATACAACCTTATAACATTAATTGTATACGTTAGACTTAGAAGAATTGACCAATGACATGGCAATGCCAATACATGAGAGGTGATTACGAGTACTCAACGATTATGTTTGAAGCGGTAGCCTCACAAGACTTATTATACATATACATGTCTATTTCATGTTAACAGAGTACAATACAAGCATGTATACTATATTGTCGATGAGATATACCAAATTAGGCAGTTTTTGTGAAATTATTCACCTATCCGGGCGACGAAAAATTGAAAAGGTTAAGACAACACAAAAATCAGCAAAAAACAATGTAGAAGGAGATTTTGGTATCCTAAAAACTCGTTAGTATATAAATCAACCGTGCACACGCAATGTTTCTTAAAAAAATTAGAAATATAGTGTACAGTTGCATTATATTACACAATATGACTTCTTTTTAAATGCAATGATATATCATATTCACAAAATCGGTACCGATCAAGAAGTAAATAAATATAATTTTCATGAATTGCGTTGCCAAGAAATCCACCACATCCTTTATCAGATATCGACATATCATGCTATGTATTACAAACGGATACATACCCAACCTCGACAACTAATTGTATTTTAATTTTTTTATGTGATTTATTTAGTCATTGCCCGATCCTGCAGACTATAGGCGTCTTTAATTTATCCTCGGATGAAGACTCGTGGACTTGTGATTTAGCATCAAATGGAAGGTATTCAGTGGAGACTCTAAGACATTGAATTGATTCGAACAGTCTTAATCCCCCAGCAGATCCTTTTCATTGGATTAAAAAAATCCCAATAAAGGTTTATGCATTGTTTGGAGGGCGGAGATGGATAAAATTCCATCAGCAAAAGCGTTAAATAAGCGTGGGATTTCAATCGAGTCTGTGGTTTGTGGTTTTTGTGGAATGGCTAAAGAAAGTTCAGATCACTTGTTCGGGGATTGTACTTTTGCGATATCAGTCTAGGAATGGTTTCTGAAATAGTGCGGTGTGCAGGAGTCTCAAGATTGCAACACGGTTAAGAAGATTGTAGATTTTGCTGCGAATCGGAAGACTCGTTAGAAGGAGTAGAGTATCCTGCTTGGTATTTGTTATGGCACGATTTGGGGCATTTGGAAGGCGCGTAAGGATCTAGTTTTCAACAAATCCAAAATTTCTCCTACAAAAGTGGTAGACCTAATCAAGTATATGGTGTTTCTTTGGTTTAAACATTGGAGTTCTTCAATAGAATTTAGATGGCTTGATTGGTGTATAAGTCCTTTTCCTAGTGTTGTATAGATTCCAGCCATGTAACTATATTTTTTTTTTGTCTGTACTCTGCTCCTTGTCCAACTCCTTGCTAGGCAGGTTTTTGTTTATTTACTCTGTTTGCTGGTTCCAAAAAATAGATGATTTATTGAAACGGTCAAAAAAATTAATGCTTAATCCTGTAGTTTGTCCTATTTTCAAATGTATAGGTTAAATAAACCACCTATTAGGCCATGTGTTATGTCCATGTAGTTTGTCCTATTTTCAAATGTATAGGTTAAATAAACCACCTATTAGGCCATGTGTTATGTCCATGTTTCATCATTCATCATTTCGTGTAATCCAAGTGTCATGTTGCCACCTTTTGTCATCATTCATCATATCTTTTAAATTATGTTATACTCATATTTCATCTTTCTATGTTGACTTAATAGCTTGTTGTATATGTCGTTGAATTTACACACCTTTCATTTTAAATTCCTTTATTTTTTTAGTTTAGTTGATGTTGTGAACGATATGGTTGATTGGACATTCCATTGTGAAAATGATTCGTAATGTGGTTCCAAAAAGCAACCAAAGTTTTTCGATTTCCCGGTTTCATTATCTTCCAAAATGTCGATCCAAGCACGTGTCAATGCGACTTTCTTGTATGCAGTCCAAGGTTGAGCAGGAGCTAGCTAGATCGGTACGAGTAGTAGTTGTCGTTTTTAAAGCGCTTCTTTTGTAGAGGTCTTAATCGATGGTTCAGTTGGGTTTAGGGTACGGAATTGCGTTGGTTTTGTGAATTATGTATCAAAAAATAATAAAGCATTGGAGATGAAGGTTGGTTCCATGTGCAAAATGGTCATTTCGGTGATGGAAACGAATTATCGTATTGCAAGTAATATAGGGGTGGTGAATAAAAATGAAAGGATTTGAGGTGGTGTTGTTTGAATCCATTGTAGGCAGTGGCGGTTTCATTATAGTGCACAGGGGGCGGGCACCTGCTAAAATTTGTGTATGTAGAGGATTTTTTTTTCTAATAGGGTGCAACGGTATGAAAAAAAATGTGCCACCGCTTAAATAATAAAGTGTCATCGACCCACTAAGTCTAATTTGGCTAATTAAAATTAATGGACAATTGCTGGCCGATCACGACAAATCCAATTGCTGGACATTTGGGCTAATTAAGATTACATTTGGACTAATTAAAAATGGGCATTTGAGCTAATTAAAGTTAATGGACAATTGCTATTTGTTGGCCGATCATGACAATTCCAATTGGGCATTTGAGGTAATTAAAATTAATGGACAATTGCTCATGACAATTAATTGCAGCAGGACTTGTCGATCATGCCTTGAAGTCTCACGATCACGACTTGTCGATTTCAGCAGGAGGAACTAGCAGGCAGCAGCAAGGCCGAACAAGGCAGGAGGCAGGAGGAGCAAATCACGACTTCAAAAATTGTGTCTTCAATCCTCTAAAACCCTAAGATGAAACAAGTAAGATTGTAAGAAAGTTTTAAAATATTAGGTTTTTGAAATTAGTTGTTGATTTATTATTGTCACTAGGTTAGAAACCCGTGCAATACACGGGATGATTAAAAATGTATAAAATAATATGAAAAATATCAATATTGCAGATGATAAACTTGGGATATTGAGCAAAGCATGGGACAGTTCCAATTTTTGGACTGGACTTGTGATATTGAGTGAAGCAAAAGGGGACTTGTGATATTGAGTGAAGCAAAAGGACCGAATTTGTAATTTACTTAAATATATATTTACCTGAATCATATGCCATACACACCGCCAAGCTTCACGAGAGAATACAGGAGCCATAATCTCCACAAATCTGGATAAAAGCAAATAATTTTATCATTAAACAAATCATACTGTATGTGAGAGAGAGAGAGAGAGAGAGAGAGATTACGCGGCACAAGGAGGTAAACGAGGATCACTACATTACCCTGGTTTCTCCTATGTATCCCTGTGGACGAATAAATTAAGTCGGACTAAACTTGGGATATTGAGAAAGCATGGGACAGTTCCAAATAGTAAAATAAACAACATAATACAAATCTATTTTTATAATTACTAAATGTTAAATCAAAAAACAAAAAATGTTCATATTGTAATTTTGACATGTACGTCAGAAGCATAGAAATAAACCCAAATCACGCCCTTTTATTCAAAAGTAGGATGCAAAACAACATAATGGAAACAATAACAGGTGCACTCTTGTGATGTTATTTTTGTTGCTTCAACTGTTCTTTTAGTTCTCACAACTTCATGGATACCAGCTATACAATAACCAAAGGTCAACCACATGATCTGCATATAAAATTAATATACAAATGAAACTCAATTTCAATATTATTTTGCCATCATGAAAGACTGCAAATTTTATTAAAGTAGCATAGTTTCAACCCTTTGTGTATGAAAGCATGCTACTTTAATTTCTTTCTATTATAGCATTGTACTTCTAAAAGATGTCTTAGTTACTTGAATTCCAACACATTATAGCACTGTGCTTTGATTAATAATGCAATGTGCTAACACTGAAAATATTTATTTCTTGAAAGTACAATGTTAGGTTTTGAGTGATAATTATTCACTTGTGAAGAAAAGGAACCGTACTTACTCTTATTACCAAAAAAACAACACTATATATACATTTATTTACTAATAGTAATGTACTTACTCTTTTTACCCAAAAAACAACAATATCTTTACATTTATTTTCCAATAATAGCAACATACTTAAAATTTATACTAAAAATAGCAATATACATATATTCACTTACTGATAATACCAACATACTTACATTTATTTACCAATAATAGCAACTTAGTTAGCCTTTTTTTTAAACGAAAACAATAATAGAATTACATTTTTCAAAAAATATGAAAGTTCAATGCTAAAATTGGGTAACATGATATAAAACTAAGCAAATATGCAATAATTTGCAAATTTTTAAAGAATTCATGTATCATTCTTTTGTTCCAAGTTCAACAAAAAGTGCAGTTATAACATTGTATTTCAAAATTCTTAAGAATTCAATCACCATTCATTTATTCCGAGTTCAACAAAAAGTGGAGTTATTACATTGTATTTTAAAATTCTTAATAAGGTAATTATACTTTCAGAAACTGGACATTTATGCCACTTTTTTCAACAAAATGGTAGAATTTTCTAAGTCCTTACTTTTAGACACGACAAGCTGACATGTTTCCACCTATATTCATATTCAGAGTGTAATTTGAATTTAGTAAAGATCTTTCCAGTAGTTAAGTCCCAAATCTTTACCAGATTATCAAGTCCATTGCATTATAAAAAAAAGAGTTAACGTATTAATAAAATATAATCATAAATCACACAAAACCTAAAGGTATGTAAAATGATCCAACAATGAAAAGAAGTAAATTAATTTGCCTTTTGTCTTTTTTCCAGATATTGTAGTTTTACCATTTGTCTATCCTTGCGCTCTGCCAGAATGAAGAAAAAATATCGCAATAAATTTATGTCCATAAATTACTGCTATGGTCTTAAAGTTTGATACCTTTTTACGATTGGTATCATGATTGTTGTGACTTCAGACACCTGGGTAATGATGGGTGGAAGCTCTGGCGGTCTCGGAGGCCTGAGATCACAGCAAAAAAGGAAACGACCGTTAGTCGCGCTCCGGGAGGCGATCCCGGGAGGTCGCTCCGACGGGCAAGTCAGTGTTGTATCGAGAGTGATTCGCTCTGGAAGGTAAGAGGTAATAGTCTTGAGAGCATGAGTGTTACCTGAAGGCCCCTTGGCCTTTTATACCTGAGATTGAGTTCGCTTTTGGGAACATCAGTGTCAGTCCTCAGCAGGCTTGGGAGAGGATTGGATGATCGCCTGGTACGCGATCGTGGTGCAGGAGAGGTACGGGTGAGGCACAGGTAGTGCGCCGTGTACACCTTTTGTTGCCTGCATGTGTCAGTCTTCCCGCAGATTGTCGCCTTTGTGATTCTGCGAGAAGATTGTTATGGAGGTGACAACCCAAAGGAGTGAATGCCAGTGCCGTGGGGCGTCTTCGAGTAGGCCCAGCACTGCGGGGCAGCGTTTGTGGCCTTGGACCGATGGAGCTCTGCCAAGCCGTATTCTATGATACGTTATCAATGATCATTTTTTCACAAGTGATGCTTCATATATAATCAAGTTAGCAAGGTCATTTTAGTCTATTTTTCCTCTATAAACAATTACACTCTGGAAATTAAGCAAACAATCGTAAAAAGACTCAAGGCAAGTCGATTACCAGCAAGAGTATAAAAAATATGAACAAAACAAAAAGCACTTATAGAATGGCCGTTGCAAAAATCAAGGCAATTGAAAAAAGGAACCAGATCTAATACCTTACTGTCGAAGACAATCATCCCGGCCTAGCTAAACATCTACAAAGTGCCAGATAACGCTTTTTTGCAAAACCCTAATTTTTCAATTAATTAGCAGATATAAATGTAGACGGAATGAATATATAGATTGAAAGAGAGATAAAATTCAGCACATACCTTTATGGTAGAAACAGGTCTCATACTGTAACGACCGTTTTTCAAAAAAAAAAAAAAAAAAAAAAAACGTTGTGAATAGTAACTCCGGCGTGAATAGTAACTCCGGTGTGAATAGTACTCCGGCGTGAATAGTACCCGAGAAATGAAGTAAGCGCTTACCTCGTGATGACGTCGACGATGATGTCGTGATGACGTCGACGATGATGTCGTGATGACGTCGTGAATAGTGTTTTCAAGCCCTATAAATAGAGGCCTAACTTCTTCATTTCAACTCACAACAAACACCAAACAACCTTACGATATCGAGGAGTGTTCTGGTGAGGAAAATAGGTCGGGAGGAGTTAGGAGCGAGCGGTAGCTGGTAACGAGGTGCTCGGGAAGTGTTGGAAGAGCGAAACGGGAAATGCAATAGGAATCCGAGAAAACTCCAACCTCTGGTGAGTAATCGCTACCGTATCTCCCTAATAGTTTATATGTGTTAAACTATAAAATACGATGGATGTAATAAACCATTTCCTATAATTCATAATTCCAAAAGTAATGCAGATTGATTTACTTACGAGGACGGTGTCTAGGCCGATTACTTGGGATCTGGTTGTTGGATTTTCCGAAAGGCTAAAATGCTGAAAGGATCCTGCCACCCCAACTAATCTTCTACCTGGCCGTTCTTTACTTGATAAATCATGGAGCATCATGTTGGAATTATTGAAGGGAAATACAAAGCAGTATAATTAAAGTATTATAATAATACTTGGGTGGGAAACAGTCATGTTATCGTGAGGATGAGTTCGAGTTATACACCCGAAAGTATCACAAGATGATACTGAGCAGAGTGAATAAGTAATTATATATAATACATGTCAGGGGACGGCATGATTTACCATATACTAATAAAACACGAGGTAATCATAGATGTACTATGACCATACCTGTATGAGAAAGCCGTTAAGTGAGTGGGTATACCGTGAAACGGTATAAGAATTCGTGAAAACCAAATACCAAATAATAAATAAAAAGAGGAGACAGGAGCTAAATACGTGAGTCGTGACGATGTAAGATAAGACTGTGTGGGACAGTCTAATAGTAAGTATCAGTGGGTGATAATGTATAGCGAGCGACGTCGGGTAATACGGAAGTTTCACAGTGTGGAATACGAGTCGGTTAGAACTGTGAAGCTGGCAGGAATGGTAATCCTGTAACGTGTGTGACCATATAGGTCATACTGTGATTAGATTACTCACTAAGCTTTATAGCTTACCCCTTTATTTTATGTGGTTTTGCAGGATAGGTAACGCTTGGCTTGGATCATGGGACGATCCCTAGTGATATTATCTTGTAAATTCCAGGCTGAAAAACCGGGCGTTACACATACCCACCATTAAGTCGAACTCAAGGAAGTTAAACTTGGGATTACGCGGCACAAGGAGGTAAATGGGGATCACTACACCACCCTAGTTTCTCCTCTATATCCCTATGGACGAATAAATTAAATTGGACTAAACTTGGGATATTTAGACGGAAAACAGTGAGTGGAAGATTTAGGGCTTTTCTTTGAGTCGCAAGCTCTGTTGGAATCAAGATTAAGGAGGAGATGGATTTCGAGATGGATATGCAACGATTTAAGGAATTTAACAATCGAGTTTAGGGTTTTGGTAGGATTAATGGGAGAGCGGGAGGTGAGTAAAAGTTGCGCGATTTAGGGGAATTCAAAATTGAAACTGATGCGATCATTAAGGAGTTATGAGAAACCCTCAAATAAATTATTTTTTCTGATTATAGGAGAAAGCCACGTGTCAGCTGGAGGATACTCCTTATAAAAATGACATGTGGCAAAAGTTATTTTTATTTATTAGGTATAGTAGATTTGTGGAATTGAATTGTAGGGTAACATTGGGAATTATTTTAATACAATTAATTGCAATAAGAGACCAAGATCATGTTCTAATAATGAAAGTGGGGAAGGATCTTCTCAAAGGCCAAACCTCAATTTCAAAGAACCAAATCAACAAATGCCTCCGGTTTCGAATGTAATTCCACCAAAACCATCATCTAACGAAACTTTTGATGTGAAAGATCTTCCAAGGGACCCGGGAGATAGACCAACGATTACAACTTATGATTCAAAGATTAGAACGATGTGTTGGTTTGCAATGTTGAGAAAGAATCCCTAGTGAAAATTAAGTTTGAAGATGTAATGGAGCGTTTTACAAAAATGTGTATTCGTCGAGGTGAACTTTAGATTGTATTTGCAACAAACAAATATGTTATATTAATATATAATGCAACGTACTTTTAAACGTTTTTATGTTATTATGTTTGGTCGGAATTTTTTTTTTCTTATTATATTAGCTCGGAAAAAAATTCGGTGTCACGGCTATTGATAAATTCTGCGTCCGCCCCTGATTGTAAGTGATAATAAGAAGGACATATAGGTAAAAAAGAGATAATTAATAGACTATTTGTATAAAAAATGAAGTGTAAAAGGGTATTTATAGAAGGTAAAATTTTAATTATTTTTAAGAAAAGACCATTGGCAATGGTCAAAAGGAGGAGAAGATGGGTGTTATTTGCGGCCGTTCATCGGGGTTTCTCTCACCAATGTAGCCCTAGGCCGGTGTGGTGTTGCCCGCACCTTATACACCTCTTTAAGTTTAACCCAAATAATTACAAAAAGTATTTTAGTTATGTACTTTAAACTTAATCTAGCTAAATTGTATATGAAAAATACTCCACGAGCTATTTGAAAAAGATAGAAAAACTGAATCTGAAGAAAATCGAGCATGAAGTTTAATCTATGATTCGTTTTGTCTTTAGAAAACATGTGAAAAAATTGTTGAAAGATGTCATTAGCTTATTCGAACCGTACTTTACTCCGATTAAGAATAAAAGACCACATGCCTACAATTAATTAATTGAATTATGGTAGAGTATGAGTTATTGAGTTAAATTAGTCCTTAATTAATTAAAGGAAATCAAGTTGACCAATAATGTAATCCTAGTAACATGGAAATAATTGTATTTAAGGTTTTACCACCTTTGTTTTATAACGGTTCTGAAACCATATTCAATTCATCTAGATTCTAGACCAATATGGCATGACAACTAAACGAGACTTCCATATGCGATTTTTTTCCCCGATAAGAACCTTAAATTCAATGATAAGGTTTTAAATAAAAGCTCCGTATGTGCAAATTTGATTTATTCCTTATGTGAGCCATATCAAGGTCTTCTAAACAAACGTTGTTTTGACTATGCTTGTGAAGCTTGCTGGTATATCTTACGTGGATGTGACATGATTTTATATGTTTTTATATATGTTTAAGTTTTTTTTTCACAAAGACCATTCTTTGAGAGTATACCAATGATTCAACATATATCTTATATGACATCGAAATTATACCGGATAGTCTACCGCCTGAAATAGAGATGTCTACAGTCTAAATGAGGAAGACTACCACCTACCATATATCAGCAACTTTTCATTAAACGCGTGTGTGTGTGTATGTGTATATATTTGATTCCACACCAAGGGCTTTCATGTAATCTTTAAACTGTATGAACTGTTTTTGTGGATGGTCGTATGTATTGTATGACCTTTTGCAAAAATTTAGCATTGCCTTCATTTTCACTCAACCCATCTTCACAATAAGGTTAAGAATATGTGTCATAGACCTTATGTGGAAGTGTTTGCCCCTGTCATACAATTTTTTAATTAAAAATTCCAATGCTTTGTCATTTGAACTCACATTATCTATTGTGATATTCATCACATTCTTGATACACCAACCTTGAATACACTCTAACAACTCACGTTTGATGTCCTTTCCTTTATGACTATATATAAGTCTAAAGTTAATTATTCTTTTGTATATGACTGACTTTTCAATTATGAAGTGTACTGTGAGTCTGTGACCACCATGTAATTGACCATTTGACACGCGCTAGTCCAAGTGTTTGTGGTCAAATGCACCATATTGAGGGGACTAATTAATTATTTTGCCAACTTAGTTTCTTGAACATAGTAATTTGCAACATCTATTGAAATCGTAAATCACAATGGCAAAACGCCATCGACCTTAATGTTTAGTATGCTATTAAACTCAACAAAAGCTTCATTTTTAAACTTAAAGGGTAGTTCACCCACTACAAACAAATTTAGTAAAGCTTTTTTATTCCTTTTTCTTCGTGTTTCCAAGTACACACGCTTCCCTCCTCACTCACCTCTTTATAGAATCGTAATGTACTTTGATTTTTCATATTATTTTGGTTTTTCTTTTTGCAACTAGAAATATGTTTTATTAAAGTAAATGTAATATTCTTATCCTTATCGACTTTAATTGTATAGAAGTAATTCTTTCATTTTCCATACTTCCATTTTTCTCTATTTTCATCTTTAATAAAGACCCGGTCAAATAACTTCCAACATTTTGCCCTTTCTTTCCCATCATTTGGTTATCGTTTTCTTTTATGTGTTTCTTGCACATTGTCTTCTTTTTGTTTGGGTCAAATACATCATCATCGTCCTAAAACACAATAAAATTCTAATAAATAACATAAACTAACTTGAATACATTATAATGATATAAACTAACTTTGAACAAAATTCAAATCATTAACACAAACTAAGTTGATACACATTAAAGCAAAACTTCCATGAATGAATACATATAATAAACTATTGTTATACACATGGACTCCGTAAACCTACATATACATATTATTCCATTAGCAAGTACACATGAACTTACATACACATAATGACATCAACATAAACTCTATACCGAAAGAAACTTGAATGTGATAGAAAAAATTGAAAGCTTACTTGAGAATGTTTAATGTGGGGAATCCAATTTTCCATTATAAATTTAAGTAGCTTGAAAAGAACGTAATATTAATCCCAAATCCTTTTTGGTGATTTAATTTTGAACAAAATCGATTCTTCTCCTTGTGTTGCCTTTAAGTCGATCAAACTGTGGCGTAAATGGGAAGGGTATTGAGTTCGTTTCTTTTGTGAAAATCCTAGGAAGAGCCGACGTCGACTGGGTTTAAAATAAGTAGTTGTTTAAATTCTCGGTTCTTAGACCCAAATACCCAAAAAAAAAAACCCCACATGAGCGAACCCAAAAAACCACACCTGAAATCTGAATAATCCTATAACCGAGACCCGAATCATAAACCCTATTCAGTTCCAAACAAGTTTCAAATATGTTCTTTGGTTCTTTTGCTCATCCCTAAAACATGATATAAACGCCAACTTATCGGTCAGTCGTATTAGATTTGTCACTTAGTTGAAAACTATGAAACAAGTCTGTGATAGTTCAAAACTGAAATTAGCACGATATCTCAAAGTGGTTGTCTTTGCTTAATTTGGGTCAGTTGCGAGTAAGGCATAATATAAGTGCAAGGCCGAGAAAGACACTGAAACTTTTTATCATATTGTATTTTTCAAACGAGTTTTTAAATATTCCGCATAAAATATCATGTCATTACAGTTGTGTGCCACATTGGCAAGATATCGGCTAAAAGGCCAATGGCTAGTTTATATGGTCTAATGGTTCATAACTCATATGTATAAGGTCTAATTTAGAATTTCTTAATATTTCAAAAAATAATTATCATATATCCTATATTAAATTAGTGATTTATCAGGAACTATAAATTATATGTTCAAAATATAATTTGTACGTCGTTTTTAAGAAGATGCCCAAAAAGGTTAAAATTACGTTAAATGACATAATAATCATCTTTATCATTTTACTAATGAAATTCAATTTTATATTTACATGTTCTTGCGAACATAAACATAACTGAGCATATAGCGCAATTGCAATATTTCGGTGGTCTTTGTATATATCCTCCATTCCTCCTTCGAAAAGTTAGATACATAAAATGAAAAAGGGCTTGTATCGGAGGCATGGTTGCAAAAGTCGTTAGGCGCTATCAGGTCGGCGGACTAGCGAGTAGCGAGTAATCGGCTAGGCGGGGAGTACTCGGATGAGTACTCGGTGACACTGTTTATATATATATATATATATATATATATATATATATATATATATATATATATATATATATATATATATATATATATATATATATATATATATATATATATCTTTTAGGCATTTCATCAAGCATGTTAAATGCATATTCAATCTGGGTATTCCATCAAGAAATTGGAACTACTGCAATCAAGAATTGGAATTACTGAATTCATTTCATCACACACACACTACAAAAGGGAACGACGTTGGAACTTGTTAAATCTATAAATCATATACATATATTGAATAATCACGTTTGATGAATCTGCATTTAGGAACCGAATTTGATGAATCAGGAACCAAATTTGATAGGAATGAAATCAATAACCGAATTTGTTGAATTCACATATACAAATCATCGGTCAAAGTTTAATTCACTTGATATCGCAATCAGGTGGAAACCGCCTCTCGAAATCAGGAATCATCGATTGATACACGAAGATTCTTGTGATTAGGAATCGAAACACATAGTCGTAAATACAAGTCAATTGATACGCAACCTGAAATTGGAAGCGGCTTCTCTCGTTGGTATTCAATCATCGATTAAACGATGAATTCACCCCTTGATAAGCAACCTGAAATTGGAATCGGCTTCTCGTTGGTATTCAATCATCGATCAATCATTGATACGCAACCTGAAATTGGAAGCGACGAAATCAAGAATCATCAGTGGAAGAAGTCATCGATTTGGAGAGATGACGATGAAATCGTATCATCTGCGTGAAATTCGTAGTCAATTGTGTGATTGGTTTACACTTGAAGTCGTAGTTGGCTTTATTCTATATCCCACATCGGCCTGAACATAGAAAGAGGAGGGCATCCTCGCCTTATAAATAACCAGCTTTGTTTCATGAGAAGTTCACACCTTAAATCCATTCAACCGGGTTTACTCTTGGATCTACTTTGGGCTCAATTTGGACCTATTTTGGACCGAAATTGGGATCAATATGGACCGAGTAATTAAGATTTGGGCCGATTTTATTCGAGTTGGGCCGAGTTAGTCGGATTGTTGACCGAGGTTGACCGAGTCCGATTTTTTGGACCGAGTTGGCTAAACTCGCCAAGGTCAAGGACCGATTCTGAGTCCAAGGCCGAGTACTCGGCCGAGTTTGCCGAGTTTTGCAACACTATTCGGAGGTAGCCAAAGCCCAAACGCTTGGTGCCCTGGTGTTGGTGGTGTCAGTCAAGGAAGGAAAGCACTCACGAGTCGACACGACTCACGCGTATTCCACGCTCCACTTCTTATATTATATATATTTATATATTTATATTTCAAAATTTATATTTTAACATAACAATCAACAATTTATGTTGTAAAGACTATGATTAGATGAAAAGACACAAAGACCAAATTAGAAACCATTGACCAAAAGTTAATTATTATTTTGAATACTCGGTTATTTTATATGATTACATGCTATGTAGTTAATTATGCTTTATAACAATTATCATCGTCTCTAAAAATAACAATGAGTTATAGTGGTGACGCAATTAGCATCTAGAAAGACTATTATTGACAACGATTTGACGTTAATCGACACCGATATAGTGGTGCTACGGCTGCTATTGAGACCAGAGGATCATTAATTTGGAATTTCTAATAAAAATTGCATTGTTGATCGTAATATGCGTTGTTATTGTTTTATGTATATTGTTTATTATAAAATATAATTTTTATTATATGAGATATGACTCTGATTAACGATATATGTTTATCTTAAGTTCATGTATTTTTAAATAAAAGTCATGTGAAAAATATATTTTCTTACGTGGCATAATCATTATATATAAAATACTTAAAATCACTAATAACGCACATGAATGCATTAAAGAAAGAATTTTTTTTTTTTTCTTTTACGTATACACGTTGACTAAACTTTCCGATCAAGAAATTGTCAACTCAACCCATTCCTCCGATCCATCTCTCTATATATACACACCATATAACTTCATCACTTCCATAACTACATTAACACACACAGCAATTTCAAAGACTTGATTTTGATCTCTTTTATCTATTGATCTTCAGTACCCATCAAAAAATATCAAATGGGTAAATCCTTTCACCCCATTTTTTTCATTTTGATTGCGATTTTGACCACATCTTATGCTCAAGATTGCAAAACGTACACCTTCTCAAACAACAATGTGTACGCCACGTGTGTCTCTTTACCTGTCTTGAACTCACAACTGCATTGGAACTACCACCCCACCAACGCCACCGTCGACGTGGCTTACCGGCAAACCGGAGTCTCCACATCGCAATGGGCAGCTTGGGCACTCAACATTCAAGGGTCGGGCATGGTCGGAGCACAATCACTAGTTGCTTTAATAAGCTCAAACGGGTCGGTTCAAGCTTACACATCGTCAGTTACGGGTTACGCAATTGGTCTACAACCCACCGCCTTAAGTTTCGGAGTTCCCAGAATCACGGCGGAGATGGTGAACGGCGATGTTGTGATCTACGCGACTTTGGTGTTACCTAGTGGGAGGACGAGTTTTAGCCAGGTCTGGCAGGTGGGTCCCGTCACCAACGGAGCTCCGGCAGCTCACCGCATGGGTTCTGATAATACAAATCTAATTGGAAACGTAGATTTCGCTACTGGTCAAACTAGCGCCGACGGCGGCAACATCGGTGGTTCACGTCAACGCCGGAGAAACGTAAGTTATTTTAGTCGATTAACTTTCCATCGTCCAGATCTAAATCCTCGATTTGGTTTCAATAACTTTACAGACTCACGGAGTTTTAAACGCTGTAAGTTGGGGAGTAATGTTGCCGATGGGAGCAATGGCTGCGAGATATCTAAAGGTCTTCAAGTCAGCTAACCCAGCCTGGTTTTACATCCACGTCACCTGTCAAGCTTCCGCCTATATCGTCGGAGTAGCCGGATGGGCCACCGGACTGAAGCTCGGCAGCGACTCCACCGGAATCAAATACAACACTCACCGGAACATCGGAATCGCGCTTTTTGCCCTAGGAACGCTTCAGGTAAACCTAAAATCACCATTGAAATCTCTTCCTAATGTTGAGTGAAATCGAAACTAATTTTACAACTTTCAGGCGTTTGCTCTGCTTTTGAGGCCAAAACCGGAGAACAAATACAGATTTTACTGGAACGTCTACCACCACGCCACCGGCTACACCGTGATCATTTTAAGCATCGTTAATGTATTCAAAGGGTTCGATATTTTGGACCCTGAGAAGAAATGGAAGAAGGCATACATCGGAGTACTGATTTCTCTAGGAGTCGAAACAGTTATCTTCGAAGCTTATACATGGTTTGTTGTTTTAAAGAGGAAGAAAGACGACAAAAGCGCACACGTAGGCAATGGCTACACACAGTCAGCATAGATGTTTACTGATGATGGACCTTTTACTTTTTTCGTTTTTGTGATTTTTTTTGGGAGGAAATTTGTATTGTTAACATGAGATGTAATTCTTTTGATTGGTATATATATTTATTAATTACTATTTGATGAAACAATTTAAAAAGGATTCATCATAATGTCATGAAACAAAATGAAAACTAAAAACAATGCCTTCATATGACAGTAAAAATAAATATGTAAGGCATTTTTCTACTTAGAATAAAAAAGTTAACATGAGATCTCTTCGCATTGCTTTAAACTCGAGCATGGATGACCTTTCATTTCGAGCATAGCAATTTCCTTCACCACTTCAGCTTTGTCTGATTCAAATTGCGCATCGGCTGTAACATAGTATAATTTTAACTTTTTAAGCATCTTATTAAAGTAACAAAAAAAAAGGCTAAAATGTTAAATAATATTTTTTTTCTTTACCTTTTTCGAAACTGAAATCGCTAAAAAACCGGATGAGTTTGCTTCTGTTTGCAATTAGCACATTCACGATCTCCGGCGGCTTTTTCTGGTTAGCAGGAAACAGCTATATATTCGGGAAAGAAAATTAGAAAACAAATTCAAGTAAGAATGAAACATAAAATATTTGCTATATTATTACTATTATTAATTATTAATTACCTTGAATACATGGAAGGCTTCTACTTGGATGGTCTTGTTTGAATCCTGGAGAAAAAAAATGAAAATGGTCGAACATTAGAAAAAATGTATAAAAGTTAAGTTAATATGGAAAATGAAATAGATAGATAATAAATAAACAATACCCGAAGAAGATTCATGAGAATTCTCATGTTGTCCAATGAGCACACATATCGAACCATGACAGGGGTATTTGAACGATCGAGTAACATTGCTCCTAGCAACTGAAACATTTTACAAACCATGATTGAAAATTTAAGATGTTGAAATAAAACAAATATAAATAAATATTATTATATATTTATATAAAACCTTCACAGCGTTCCGTCTGGTGATGTAGTTGGGAGATTGCAGCAATGTGTTGTACTCTTGAAAGAACTGCATTCAAGAAATATTTATAGTTAAATAATTTAGTAGCCAAGAGTTTATATGTAATAAATAAAATTTACCCATTCATAGTTTTTAGAGAGAAATTCAGCAACAGTTGATTTATGCCTGGTCAATAGTTCCTGAAATAAAGATTAAATAATAAATAAACATGATATGAAATGTTAACTTAATATAAAAAGGGGGTCAACCGGTCAATATTCTTAACTCTAAAAGTTGCTGCTGCATCTGATGCTATGTCAAAACTTGGATCTTGAATGTACCTAAAGAACTTCTTGATATGATCTGACTCCAAGATATATCTGTCAAAACAAAAATAGCAAGATGAAAAAATGAAATATTAAAAATAAATAAATAAATAAAATTGTCTATGAAGCTTACTTTGCAGCAACTTGATGCCGGATACATTCTCTTAAAATTGCACCATATGAAATAGCGAGCTCAGAGTCATCAGTTCTGAACATGAAACATGTTTGTAGATTAAAAGACCAAAATACCCTTTTTATATTTATGATAAAGAAAGGCTTAGTTACCCTGGTAGCAGCATATCCAGAACGTCTGAATTGCGCTCTAAATATTCAGAGGCAATATATCTTCCATTTGGTCGTTGCCTTTGTAGATTTGCTAACACATGTGTAACATCTTGACGTGTCTGCAATTGATACCAAACTCATTGCTATTTACAGCATGCAAAAAAAGAATAAGATAAGAATTGAATAGCATTAGATACATTCAGATTCAATCTCCTTTGTTTTACAGTCAAGAATTGAGGATAGTTCATAACATACCCCAGGATCCAGATTAGGAAGGGAAGCTAGTAGCATGCGCAATGTGTCTTCTCTGAAGAACTCCAGTGTCAACTTTGAACAAGGCTCTTCTAATGGTTCTGATCGTTCACTGCCATAAAGTACTGTCCTCATTTCATGAATGACTTTTCTTAGTTCAGAAACCTGCACCATCAGTACAAATTTCAGCAGAAGGTTTATGTTCCGATGTAAAAAGTGCCTTTTCCATGTCAACCAGAAAGCTATTGCAAAAAGACATGCATGTAATGTGAGCAACAAACGGAAATCCTTATGACCAAGACATATAACACTACGTTTTCGTATTATGCATATACCCAGCCTTTGGTAATTTGTTTAGGTATCTTAGCTATTGATGCGTAATAATCAGATTCGATAGAATTTCGCTTTCGCACGAATCGGAAAATTAGCTAAATAAAGACGTGCTTTTTGACGCTGATAACGGGGAACGGAGGTACCAATTTCAATACTAGAAGTTTGTAGATAGATTTACATGCATTAGAAAAGGAGAGATTGAATAAACCTTCTCGCGGCGCTTGCTCTTACGAACATCGGGATTTGAGGCGGTGTAGGGTAGGAGGTGACGGAGGTGTTGCACGAGCTCCACAGGGGTACGAGGCTTTGTTTTGAATAGCCCCTTCATTGGTTCGGAAAAACACGGCACAACCAGAGTCCCCGTTTTCTCTGACGAGATGAATAATAGGTTAGAAATTTGGGGCGATTAGGGTTTTGGAATCGAAATACGATGAGGGATGGGAGGAGAAAATAGTATCGTTGGTTGATAGGGACCTTTGATTAATGAACATTATCGAATATAATTGAGATTGAAAGATGGAAAGGGGAATTGTGAGTGAATTTAGGGTTCGGATATGCATGAATTTTTTTGTGTAAATCCATCGGGGAAATAGAGTTTGATGGTGATAGTAACTGCCAAGTTATACCCAGATTTAGCGGGAAAGACACGTAGTTCACCGATACAAATCGCCTACCTTCCTTGTTGCACGTGACCTTCCCGATTGCACGTGCAACATGACGTCGTTTAAACTTTAAACTCTCCGAGGTGGCAAAACGAGACGTTCGGTCGCGGAATTTGGTCAAACTTTATGTTCCTAGTTCTTTTTTTTTTTTTTTTTTTAAATATTTTTCATCGGCTATTACCCTAATTTACTTCTTAACCTAGACTTTGTTTTAAAAGAGACATGAATCTTTAACTGATCGGCTCTCAACTAAACTTGCACATCGGCATATTTCCAAACACATTGTGTTACCATTAGACTGCATACCTTTTGATTTGATTAATAATTAGTGTATTTGGAATGATTGTAAGAACAATTACTATTAAAATGACTAAATGGTTGGATTTTGTCACAAAGTGATTTTTTTTAGTTATTGAAAAATGTGCTTATGTAAAAATGACGATTGATTTCATTTTAATTGGTGAGATTATTTAGTAATAAAGAGTAATCTCATGAGATGTTAGCAATGTTTTAAGGTTATGGCGGAACCTCTATAGGCTAGGAGGGGCCATGACCTCCCTACTTTTGGTCTTACTAATAATCGTTGTATATATGTACTTGTATAAAAAAAATAAAAAACCAATCTCATGGCCCCTCAGTGTTTAAAATATATACATCTAACTCCAATAACTTCAAGAAACCAAGGAAACCAAAGTAAATTAGGAACTCAATCAATGAATAAAAAAAACGTCAGAACTTACGAAAAGAATCAATAACAATTTTAGTAAAAATAGGATATTGAGTTATATAAAATATAATGCATATTTTATTCGCTTAATCTTTGTAAAAATACAAAGCTCTGAAAATTTATCTCTCCTACCGGAAAAAGAACAGTCAACTCTCATCGGTGATATCTTGGACAGCGAAGTGCTCACCTTCGTTGTTCATGGAACCAAACACTGCCATATGTGCTCTCTCTGCTCTCTGTCCTTGCTCTTATTATTCACCTCCGCACACACACACACGTTCTCTCTCTCTCTCTCTCTCTCTCTCTCTCTCTCTCTTTATGTGCTCTGCCCTTTACTGAACATTTCATCATCTCTGACTGGCGACATCCGTGCAGATTTCATTCTCATCTTCACTGGGCTTGTACGCTCTCTTTCCCCTACATCTCTTTCTTTCTGTTTCTTTTTCTCATACATTCATGAGGTAAAACCATAAAGGTTAATGGAAGATAAAGGATATGTGAATCCTGAAAAGTAAAATGGGAGATAAATGAGATGTGAATCCTGAAATGTAAAAGGCTTCTGACAACTTTTATCTATTTATTATTTGTTTATGCATTCATTATTATTTTAAGAGTAAATTACAGTTTTTCTCCCTAAGTGTAACACCCGATTTCTCATACGAAGTACACCTAAAAATTTTCGAACAATTATACATCAAATGAGTATACTTGTACTCAAACCACGAAAACAAGATGTTATCAACATGTATAATTACACAAAAGGTCCTTACAATTTGACCAGACATTAAAATAAATCTAATTCAACTAAAGGACAGGTTTTAAACTTGTCCGTCTTTCTTTATCACATGTCTTCCCCTATCACAGCTACAGATACCTACAAAACAACACAACACTCAAGTGTAAGCTTATAAAGCTTAGTGAGTAATCTCCTTGCTCAACATCAATACAAGATGTGTTAATATATATAGATATATGAAGATTTGGTATAAACCAAATCTCACAACACACTTCACTAATAATTCTCATTACATAATCTCTTTATCAACCGATATTGCTAATCTAAATAGCAAGTATATATATATATATATATATATATATATATATATATATATATATATATATATATATATATATATATATATATATATATATATATATATATATATATATATATATATATATATATCTCCTCTTTATTTCCAAAACCTGCAACCACATTAGCGTTACTAACACCAACTAATTATTAGCAAACATCAACTCAAGAATAAGTACCACAATCAATACTGATCATAACTCTATCTTGAACATTTGCTTGAACTCATTATGCATTCAACCATGGTCAGTCTCAACAACCCTTATGATTGTATAATTTGACTCAAAACTCTATAACAGAACTCTAATGGTTATATAATTAACATGTATATCTAACTCAATTATCATTACTCATCAATAACAATTTACTTCATCAGAAGTTACAATCATAACAACAACATAACAAAAGTACATATATACTACATGTATCTCAACATATATCAAATATAACTATACTCAAGTACTATAAAGTACTCACCTGTTATCGGCTTAATACGTGGAACTCAAATCACGCGTACCGGACTTCTGTTCGCTAGACTTGGTCGTATAAATACAGTCTAAATAAATTCTCCAACATCCATAATTATCTCAACAACATCTAACTCAAAAGATGTAGTAATTGAAAGAGGAAAAAGGAGTATAAACGGTAAATATCAACTCAATATTTACCGAAACCCCCAAATTCGCGGTTCTACTCATTCAACCGTAGGAACTCGACAATAATCACACCAATAGCTCAAAAGACATCCACTAACAATCTACTAACAAGATATTTAACAAATTATAGCTAAATCACAAAAATTGAAGCTTGGGTTTCAAAATCCCCAAAACCGAGAGATACTCACCTTGACAAATTAGGAATCAAGAACACGTTTACGGGGTTAGATCCATGCTTCTATATGTTTCCCCACGAACCTCCAGGCTTCATTTCACTCAAAATCGCCATTTGAAGCTCTGAAAATCGAAATTGAATTGTTTTTCTTCGAAGTGAGGTTTGCTGTCTTTTAAATGGGTCTGCAGGCGTAACCCGACCCGGGTTACAGAACTCGACCCGGGTTCCTTTTGCGAAATTTATTCCTCTTGTTCAGAAGATACAACACGACCTGGTTTTTAGAACACGACCCGGGTTGGTTCCTTTTGGCATTTTTCAAACTTAAACTTCTCCCAAAAGGTCCTCTAACCACACTAACACATATAACAACTTATATAATCTTAATTAAACTAAGATTAATACATAAGAGGGATTCCAACCTCTTCTCACTTATCAACAACTCAAAACTCGAAGGAAATCACAAGAATCGCTACACCTTTACGCTAAGCAAACTTATACCTAGAATCGCACCGACTATAAGGTAATAACTCTACTTACCTTATAAAGCATCTCAATTTAAATTGGGTCTTACACTAAGGTTTACCCTTTATTTTACTTTTAGTCCAACTTTTCAAAATTTCACGTTCAAAGTCCTTGAGGTTGCATAAATATAACAGCAGTTGTCCCTAACGTTGTTACCGTGTATTTACCCCATTAAATGGCAACAGGTGCCCCTCACGTGGGGGTAATTTCGTTTTTTTGTTTGGGATAGTTAAGACTTATATATAGCGGGAGTCTTCGATCTTCACATGTAATTGAAGGGTTTCTATGCAAGTAATGAACACAAAAATTCCTATGGTTCACATGCAACCCTAATATGATCTATGTTTTCTTCTATGAAGATTAGAACTAAAAACCCTAAAGGATACAATTCAATTCTAAAGAAGAATTAAGAAAACCAACATTTGATCTTATGATCCTTCAAGCAAGCAGCAAAGAGATACTGCCTCAAATGCAAGTCACACCCAAGTGATGGAAGAATCAGTTCAGCAGAGTAACCCAGAGAGAGAGATGGCGTGAGAAAGAGGTGCCCAGGGGGTTCCTTTTATAGCCTCCTAGGGTTACACCTGAAACCCTAGAAAGCCTCCAAGTGGACAAGGCTTTTGGCCACTTGGACCAGACTCCCCTAAACCCTAATTAGGGTTTCGCCAAATCCTGGAGGAGCCTCCAGGGTGGCGCCAACTTTGGTCCCTGGTTTACCTGCCCAGTTATTCAACTATTGAATAAATGCCAACCAGTCCCTGCACCTTTTATTAATTAATTTAATCACTAAATTAAATCCAATTAATTCTAGATTAAATCTTAATTAATTATTATAGTTTCTAATTAATATATTAACACTTAAATATATTAATAAACCATATATTTATTTTCTATTGATTTATTATACAATTAATAAATTAACTATTCTCTTTACTGAACTATACGTCTATCCTCCATCTATGAGGGCAACCCAAATGGACTTTGCTTTTATTCATAAGATAATTACAATTATAAGTCATGGCTTAGACACCTAATCCAACAGTCTCCCACTTGGATAAGTCTATGACTTTAATTGTCTGAACTCTGACCCAGTCAGTTCTGTCCAAAGATAAGTGATCTGATGATCCTCCGTCCAACAGGATATTTTCAAACTCAAGACATGAATTAACATCAATATTGGTCTGATACTCTGTTTCTCGATTTCTGATTTGCATATGACTTTTGAGACTACTAATCGAACACATCAATTTAGTCCCGGTTGGCCAACACTTTCAGTCAACTTCAAAATCATCGAGAGGCCTACAGATATCTGTTTCCCATCGGGTCAGGGGACGGATAAGTTTCGACTTATATGTCCATACCTTTTGCGGGTCCAAACACATGCAACAATGCGTTTTATAACACTGAGTTACTAGCGCGTTTTCGCATTGTCAATAAGCACTTGTATCGCAAGTAACAGATCATATCTCTCCACTTAAAGATCACCGGATATTATCGTCTTAACATTGCTCGTGATATAATCCATGAAGCAATCTGTTAAGCACGGGTTTATCCAATACTCAAATCTATTTTCTAAGTACTCATGAACGTTGCAGCAGTCTTACTGCAATGTCTAACTCATTAGACAGTCTGCAACCGATTCATGACAGTCTTTGTTCACACTTACTTCCTAACAGTATGATCGACTGTGGAGTTTTAAATAATCTAATTATTAAGGAAGTTAAACATGCAAATATAGAAACACAATAATAAACAATTGACAAAGGCCGTAACAATACTCATTTATAAATCTCTATTATAAAATCATCGAGTCAATTACATTTATACTGTTACAAGTTTCTAACCTATCTAATTACTAAAACTAATATCATCCTTCAGTCCAATGCTCCTGGCATGCTGATTGTGCTTGATCCTACTCAGAGCCTTAGTCAAAGGATCTGCAGGATTGTCTTCTGATGATACCCGCTTAACCAGTAAGTGCCCTTCTTCTACTTGATGTCGAATGTAGTGGTACTTTCTTTCGATATGCCTGGACTTTCCATGGTCTCGCGGTTCTTTTGTCAAGGCGACCGCTCCTTCATTATCGCAGAAAAGTTCCACCGGCTCCTGAATGCTCGGGACAACTCCAAGGTCCCCGAAGAAATTTTTCAGCCAAGCCGCTTCCTTAGACGCTTCACTTGCTGCAATGTACTCTGATTCGCACGTTGAATCAGCCACCGTTTCCTGCTTGGAACTTTTCCAAGTGACCGCTCCACCGTTCAAAAGAAATACCCAGCCCGACTGGGACCGTCCACTGTCCCTATCTGTCTGGAAGCTGGCATCTGTATATCCACTCACTTTTAACTCATCACTGCCACCAAGGACCAATACCATATTATTTGTCCTTCGCAGATACTTGAGTATGTTCTTGACTGCAATCCAATATGCTTTTCCAGGATTACCCTGGAACCGACTAACCATGCTCAGTGCATAGGATACGTCGGGACGAGTACATGTCATAGCATACATGATCGACCCTACTGCCAAAGCATAAGGTACCCGACTCATTTCAGCTATTTCCTCATCGGTACTCGGACTTTGAGTCTTACTCAATTTAGTATTACTTTGGATTTGTAACTTTCCCTTTTTGGAATTTTCCATGTTAAATCTCTTTAACACCTTTTCCAAATATGTACACTGGCTTAGACCTATCAATTTTCTCTTTCTATCTCTAAGTATTCTTATCCTGAGAATATAAGCAGCTTCCCCTAGGTCTTTCATGGCGAAACACTTCCCGAGCCAAGCCTTGACATCTTGCAAGGTCGGAATGTCGTTTCCCATGAGCAGTATGTCATCAACATACAGCACCAGGAAAGTAACTATACTCCCATTAGCCTTGACATATACACATGACTCATCTTCACTCCTAGAGAAACCAAACTCTTTGACTTTCTCATGGAAGCAGAGATTCCAGCTGCGAGACGCTTGTTTCAATCCGTAGATTGATCTTTGAAGCTTACATACTTTATCAGGGTGCTTTGTGTCTACAAAACCTTCTGGCTGACTCATGTAAACATCCTCAGTCAGTTTCCCATTAAGGAAAGCGGTTTTGACATCCATCTGCCAGATTTCATAATCATGAAACGCAGCTATGGCAAGCATTATCCTGATTGACTTAATATTGGCTACTGGTGAGAAGGTTTCATCATAGTCAACCCTCGGGGTTTGAGTGAATCCCTTCGCAACCAGCCGAGCTTTATAGGTATGCACTTTTCCATCCATGTCGGTCTTCTTTTTGAAGATCCATTTGCACCCGACTGTCTTTCGACCCGGTACATTATCAACCAAGTTCCAAACTTGATTGTCATATATGGACTTTATCTCGCTGTCCATTGCCTCTTTCCATTTTGCAGACTCGGGGCCTGCCACTGCTTCACGGTAGTTAGCTGGCTCATCCAAATTAGTCAATGTACGATCACTGACTAACGTGTCACCGTCCGAAGTAATATGGAAACCATAAACTCAGGCGGCATGCTAACTCTACCCGAACGCCTAAGGGGAAATGATATGTCGGTAGGGGTGAGCAACGGGCGGTTTTGCGGTTTCGCGGGTTAGGCGGTTCGGGTTAGGCGGTTTGGGGATGAAGGCCAAACCGACCGTAAACCGGACCGCTTAAAAGCGGTTTGGGCGGTTTGCGGTTTGGCCGGTTTGCGGTTTAGACGGTTCGGTTTGGTTTAACCCATTTAAGCAATGCATATCTAATAGTGATTCTAGTCCAGTTTATATGCTACCGATTTATACATAAACTACCAATTTATACACATGTTAACTAAAGGGTTCATGTTACTGTCATAAGTTTCTAAACTAATAAATTATAGATTTTGATTTATTTATCACTAATCTTTATTTTTATGTCATAAGTTTCTAAACTAATAGATGGCTACTAAAAACAATTAATTATATTCTAAACTTATTATTGCTGGACCTAATTTTCAATGCATGGAAAAGTGCATAGTCTGTCAAACGAATATTGTCGTTGAAGTCAAAACTGATACGTTGAATTAAAACATCATATGCAAAAGGAAAGACGTACATTATTTGTTCAACAAACCTTAGTCCATCAACAGATGGTGAAATCAAGTCCCTTTTTTTTACATTTTTGTGTTAAAACAATGGTATTCTTTTGTAAGTATATCTTTTGGTCATTTATGTCTATGGCATTCGAGCTTATTATTACACACCCAAATCGAGCAAACATAAAAGGTAACTTAGGTAATTTAATATATAATATATTTTATAAATATTATTATTAATATATTTAAACGGTTTACGGGCGGGCACCGTTTTATTTTTATCAAACCGTAAACCGAACCACAAACCGCCTAACCAAACCAATTAACCCGCTAACCGAACCGTTAACCGTTTAACCCGAACCCGCAAACCGTATAAGGTTCGGTTTGGGCGGTTTCGCGGTTTAATTCGATTAACGCTCACCCCTATATGTCGGTGGGTCCAACATGAACCTCTTCCTCATGTTGGTGGCTCTTCTAAGGTTGGTTCATCGGCCGTCTCCCGAATTTCTTCAAGATCGACAGTACTCCCACTGTCCTCTTTGGAAATGAGCTCTCTCTCTCTCGAAAGAACCCCCGTCTTGCTACAAAGACCACGTCCTCGCTTGGTTTGTAGAACAAGTATCCAAAAGACTGCTTTGGGTATCCGATGAAATAACACCTTTCGCCTCTTTCTGCGAGCTTGTCATGGGTCTCACGTCTTACGTAAGCCTCACAGCCCTAGACTTTGATGTGTGCCAACGAGGGAACTTTCCCCGTCCACATCTCGTGCGGTGTTTTCGCAACCTTCTTGGTTGGGACAAGATTTAGGATATGGGCGGCAGTCTCTAAGGCATACCCCCAGAAATGGATCGGAAGTGAAGCTCGACTCATCATGAAACGAACCATGTCCAACAGGGTTCGGTTTCGCCTTTCAGCAACACCATTCAACTGAGGTGTTCTCGGAGGCGATAACTGTGAAACAATTCCACATTCCTTGAGGTAATCGAGAAACTCGATACTAAGATACTCACCGCCTCTGTCGGATCTAAGCATCTTTATCTTTCTGCCCAATTGATTTTCTGCTTCATTCTTAAACTCTTTGAACATTTCAAAGGTGTCCGACTTATTCTTGATTAAGTAGATATACCCATATCTGCTAAAATCGTCGGTAAAGGTCACATAGAACCGCGTGCCATCTTTAGTGATTGTTCTGAAGGGACCACACACATCTGTGTGTATGATATCCAACAGACCTTCACCTCTTTCAAAGGAACCTTTGAATGGTGATTTTGTCATCTTGCCAAGTAAGCAAGATTCGCATACATCATCCGACCCAAGGTCGAATGATTCCAACACTCCATCCTTTTGGAGTTGGGCGATGCGTTTCTTGTTTATATGGCCAAGGCTACAATGCTACAGACATGCCTTTTCTACACCGCTTGAAGCATCAATAGTTAAACATTTTTACCATAATTATCAACACACATAATATATTCATACACACCATCACAAGGCATAGCATTAAATATAAAAACATCATTTTTGAAAACAGAAATTGAACCATTCAATTTATTAAACTCATAATAAAAACCTTGTTTAAACAATGCATGAAAAGAAATTATGTTCTTAGCCATATCAGGCGCATAGCAACAATTATGTAAATCTAATCTAACTCCACTACTCAGCATCAGTCCATAAACACCGATCTTGGTAACAGGTGACGTTCGCCTATTGCCCATGACCAAGTTCAGTCTGCCATGCTCCAGCTCCCTACTTTCCTCTAGGCCCTACAAATCAGAACAGATATGAAAACCACATCCTGTATCAAGGACCCTTGAACGGGAAAAAGATGAGTTATTAGATATAGAATACGTACCTGCCTGTGACGGTTTCACTTTACCGTCCTTGATGTCCTGCAGATACGTTGGGCAGCTCCTCTTCCAATGACCCTTTTGCTTGCAGTAAAAGCAGTCGGCCTCTTTGGGGTTCTGAACATGTGGAATACCGGAAGACTTGCCTTTCAGGGCACTACTAGATGACCCGACATGAGTCTTTTCCCTCCAGTTTTGCTTAGGGGGGCCTTTCCGTTTCTTTCCCTTTCCAGAGCCAATAGCCAGGACAGACGGGTTGACAGGGAGCAAACCTTTTCCTTTCATCCCGTCCTTAGCCTTCCGAAGCATGCGGTGTAATTCAGCTAGGGTTGCCTGGTTGTTGTTCAAATGATATGCCAATGTGAACTGGTCAGAAGAACTTGGCAAGGAGTTTAGCATTATGTTAACTGCTAAATCCTCATGCACAGGCATTTCCAGCTTCCTAAGCCTTTCCACGTAACCATGCATCCTTTGCACATGTGCACAGATGGACTCACCCTCCTTGGGCTTGCCATTAGTGAAGGCTTTTACAACCTCACGCCTTTCGATGCGCTCCTGCTTGCGGAACTTTTCCGCGAGCTCTTTGTGCATCTCGTAAGGCCAATAGTCCTCATAGATACGCTGTAGTTCAGGGTTCATAGTAGCGATCATGATGCAAGCCACTTTGGTTGCATCATCAGAGTGTTTAGTGTACGTAGCGATTTCTTTGGGAGTAGCGGTTTCAGTGTCCATATCAACGAGCTTGGTTTCCAGAACATACTCTTTGTGTTCAAACCTTAGAGCCATTTTGATGTTGCGGATCCAGTCATTATAGTTAGTGCCGTCCAACGTCACTTTTGAGCATAATGACAGAATCGAGGTGACATTACTGGGATTTGAGTGGGGAACGGATTGGTCAGAAGACATCTGAACAAGAAGAAGGTAGTTTTAATTAGATATAAATAATAATAATCCTTATATTCACCCAAGAATAAATATAAGGCTAGGATCCTACAATAACAATCTACAATACCGAAAACGGATGCCGTAATCTATATTGTAAATTTTATTAGGTAGACGAATGACGATTCAGCCAATTCCACCGCTGAAACATAATCATATTATAATGGAATTCCTAGTTTCATTGAGATTTACCGAACTGTTCGATAGCATGTTTTAATCTCGGGAATGCCCCGCTGTTTGTGACTGGGATACCGAGGATCACAAACCGGGTGTGAATAACCATGCAAACTGCTTGGTACTCTTGAAGTCAATTTTCATCTCTAATTAACGTGTCGGTTATCCACACACGCTCCGTTAATAATGACAAAATCAAGATACCCATTGCGACTCTTTGCGGACCCCAGTTGACGTGCCAGTAAACCATACACGTTCCACAAAGTGCAATGTGCAATTTCATGGATTAGCACCAATTCACATTTTTAACCTAAAGTAACTAGATTGGGGTTTGTTTTAAGGTTCTAGTACTTTCAATTATAGCATTATACTTTTAAGAGGCTTTAGCGGTTCTATCATACCCGGTCGGCTAACGACACTCGACTGACCAGGAGAGCGGTGGGTAAGAGTAGATACCCATTAGACTAACATTTTATAGTCAGTCGCCTTATACCCTCTTTAGAGGACAGTTTTGTGAATGAGGCCTACTAACGGTAGACTAACCAATTTTCTTATATATATTAAATTAACTTTTAATCATAAATACATATAAGATATATTTTAATCTTATTAAAATATTTTAGAATTAATTTTATCTTAATTTTTGCAAATTATTACTAATTTTTTAAAAATTTTAAATTAATTCTTTAAACTGATTTAATTGGTCTTTTAATTAAACAATTAATTAAACTAATTAAATCTAGGTTACATACTACCAAATTAATCAAATTAATTTATCTGTAATGGTCCTTGTGATTCTCGAAAATTACAAGCCAAGCAAGTAGGTTTAAGTTATTTAATTAATCTTATTACCAAAAATAACAACATACAATTATGCCAAGCAAATCAAGCAATCAAGGGGGACCATTAGGGCATGGCGGCTAGGGTTAGGAAACCCTAGCCAAGCCATCAACATTCATGCCTCCCAAGGAGGTATTTTCGCAAAATACCTCAAGGCAAAAATCAATCTCATGCAGTTCATATCAATTCACAAGAAAACAGCCTAAGCTCTGATACCACTGAAGGGTTTCTATGCAAGCAATGAACACAAAAATTCCTATGGTTCACATGCAACCCTAATATGATCTATGTTTTCTTCTATGAAGATTAGAACTAAAAACCCTAAAGGATACAATTCAATTCTAAAGAAGAATTAAGAAAACCAACCTTTGATCTTATGATCCTTCAAGCAAGCAGCAAAGAGATACTGCCTCAAATGCAAGTCACACCCAAGTGATGGAAGAATCAGTTCAGCAGAGTAACCCAGAGAGAGAGAGATGGCGTGAGAAAGAGGTGCCCAGGGGGTTCCTTTTATAGCCTCCTAGGGTTACACCTGAAACCCTAGAAAGCCTCCAAGTGGACAAGGCTTTTGGCCACTTGGACCAGACTCCCCTAAACCCTAATTAGGGTTTCGCCAACTCCTGGAGGAGCCTCCAGGGTGGCGCCAACTTTGGTCCCTGGTTTACCTGGCCAGTTATTCAACTATTGAATAAATGCCAACCAGTCCCTGCACCTTTTATTAATTAATTTAATCACTAAATTAAATCCAATTAATTCTAGATTAAATCTTAATTAATTATTATAGTTTCTAATTAATATATTAACACTTAAATATATTAATAAACCATATATTTATTTTCTATTGATTTATTATACAATTAATAAATCAACTATTCTCTCTACTGAACTATACGTCTATCCTCCATCTATGAGGGCAACCCAAATGGACTTTGCTTTTATTCATAAGATAATTACAATTATAAGTCATGGCTTAGACACCTAATCCAACAGTAATCACTATAAAATCTTCTTAAATCTTTTTGCAACTAGTTACATAGATCAAAGCTATGGGTCGACAATTTTGGTTTGTATTTGTGGAATGCAAGCGTACATTTGCACGTCCTGGACGAACCAAAATCCTGGTCGGCAATTCTAGAGGTGTACTCGTTGCGGGTTCGTGGGTTGGTCCGACCCACCATGTGTCGCAGGTCTTTGATGATAATATCAGGGTTGTTGCGGGCTAGATTTAAACTCTCGGAGGAGATTTCGAGACTTGAAGCTGACCTCGAGGCTACAAAAAAGTACAAGATTGCGTTGGTTCTTTCATGGATTTTCTTCATCTGCTTCGGCATTAGAAGGTTTAGGTTGGTAGGTTTTAGGGATGTAGATGTTGGTGTTGGTGGCCTTAGGCTTTGGGTATGTTGGTTTTTGGGTATTATATTAGTTGTTTGTTGAAAGGGGCTGGATATGGTAGGGTTAGGGAGCTTTTATGTGAATGTGAAGTTTATTCTTGTATTTTGGTATGTTGTCTCCGATATTTTGGTATATAAAATGGAATGAAACTGATTTTTGCGTAAATAAAATACATTTTAAGTCCATGTTATTTAGTCATGAATTTGTCTTCAATGTTAATATGCATATACAATATCTTGTTGGTTCGATATACCATGTTATTTTGATGGTACATATTACTTACCACAAATGTTAACATCAAGATTACATTTACATGTGTACATGTGTATCTGATCAACAACATTCTATACAATCAAATAGTGAAAATAAATGTTTACCGTTTTCTCCATTTGGGTGTTACTTATACAGCCAAATTCAAATGTCTCTAAAATCATACCTCATAGTTAAAGCATACTAAATATGTCATACATGTAGTGATCAAACCAACTTCATACGATATAAACTTAGACTTATCCAACCATGGTACATATATTCAAACTCATACATAAATTGAAAACTAAAAGTTGTTCAAATGGTACAAACACATCAAACTGTTTCATCGAGTTACACATCTCCCCACGACATACACCTACAATTGTTAGTTACTACACTTAATTTCTTCTCCCTTTTAGTCTCCCTCAACCCTTACCTGTTGCAGCCGGTCCTTTAGTTACCCCTTGGCCACCTGTTGCACCTCTTCTCATACTAACTCCATGTGAAGAAGTTCCTGCATCAGTCCTAACACCTCCTTGTCCCTTGAAAGATCTGGCATTATGGTCAGGATTGTGGCACTTGCTACATATAATAATTATGTATTTGTGACTTAACTTTGTTCCCTTGGATCCTGGTTGACTACTCTGGGACACAACTTCATCTACATCCCTTTTCCTCTTAACCTAGGGCCTACCAACATGTAAGTTCATCAAATTGTGGTAAGTTCTCAATCAACGAGTACGATTTTAAGCATAGTGCCAACATTCATGGCTTACATGCTTATGATGTTTTAGTGGAAGTATAGTGGTTAGGCATTCTAATGTAGGCCACATTTTTGGCCCGTTAATGGGTTCCATTGTACAACTGTACATATTCCTCCATGTTTCTAACATATAACTAGGGTGAACCAATTCTTTAGGTTGCTGCACTTCCTCACCGTTTTCCGCCTGATCCTATAGAACAGCAACAACATGTTTGTAAGGTAGTCCGGTCACCTCCTATTTCCTGCAGGCACACACTCTTTTTGCCGTATCCATAAAAAATTGTTCAAAATACTCATCGGACACTTGGTACTTCCCGTTACGATTGTATATGTAGGTACACTTTCTAGCTTCTTCATTAACCTTCTCCATCAACTTTTGTGTTGTTGAAGTTAGCACACCTATACTTTTACAATCATGCGTTGAACTATCACAATTTTCTTCATGATGTACCCCCCGTATGTACTCCAACTCAAAGATAATGGGTCTGTCACTCACGCCCATCAACAATTTTTGAATTGAAAACCTCACAGAGGTTATTCAACAATATGTCTTAATGAGCAGGACCTTGATAAGTAAACATGTTTAGATTTCCATCAACACCATGTCATATTTAACATACATAACATAAAACATAAAACATCATAGTACCTGAGAATTGGCTTATTGACCAATGTTTGGGTGGTATATTTTCCAACCATTCATACCCATACTTGTTTATGTTTTTGAAATCTTCTATTGCCTTTTTAAAATGAGGTTCTGTTGTCGCTTTAGCACATTTCCATAGTTTCTCCTTCAGGGGGGGTCCTCTCCAATGAAGTTTCATATACTCGTGTATATGCCTTACTCGTAATCGATGTTTCGTACATGGGAAAACCTTCGAGAGTGTAGATACAAGTCCATATATGTGACATTGATACACTCTTACTAGCAACTATTTACACAAAGTTAACTAAGGTTGAAGTGTAGAATGCACATGATTCGTACCTTTTGCCGGTCACTTATGAAAGTGAAGTTTGTATTTGTTCCAATGTCCAAATCGTCTCCTAAGCACTCAAGAAACCACGTCCATGCATTTTTATTTTCAATCTCCACTATTGCATATGCTACTGGTTAAATTTCGATGTTGCCGTCTAAACCAATTACACTGAGAACTTGACCAGGATAAGGACCTTTCATGAAGGCCCCGTCCAATCCCAATATCTCCTGTTGCCCCAATTTAAAACCGTCTTTAAGTGGCCCCAAACAAACGTAAATATGCTTGAAAGTTCTTGTCTCTGAACTAAAACTGGGTTCAAACTCCACCACGATTTTGATAGTTGTACCAGGATTCTTTAGCTGCAGTTCAAGTCCATAATCTCTGAGCATGGAGTACTATTTTTTGTAATCTCCCCTAAGTTTGTTTAGGGCTAATTGTTTTGCTCTGAAGATCTTCATGAATGAGAGGCCAATTTTATATTTTTGCTGCAATTCGTTTCTTAGGAACACACTGGGAATATTAGGGTTCCTAGATATTTGAAGAGCAATTTTGTTAGCAATGTAAGTTTGTGTATAGCTCCTGATCGACCTAGTTTGTAAAAACGTATGTTCAGGGGTGTAGGTTTTCATTATCCAATCCTTGTCATGTGTTAACCTAGACACGTACAATACCCATGGACAATAAAATTTACTTGAAATCTATTTTTTACCCTTTTATTTCCCACTATTTTCTGTCCCAATAGGATTGCATCCTGGGACAATCCCCCTACACTTTGCACGTAATATATTTTTGTCGTTTTTCATTACAAGTAAATCTCTTCTAGTATGAATTGCAAGGTTTGTTATCACCTCATTGACCATGTTTTGTTTTCAAAAGTCTTTCCAAGTTTGAAGTCAGCCTTGTGCACCTAACCCGCTGAACATCTGTCCGACTTTTGTAAGTTATTAAGTAATATATCATGGTCACTTTCAGGTTGAGTATAACTTCTAAATAGGTTAGTATCTAGAACCTTCATCTATTCCATATGATGTACGTTATTAGCTGCAATTTCCACCGATTCCATAATTGGGTCTACAGCATTTTGAAACTGTCCCATATCCACTTCCACATCGTCAATACCTTCCTAATGTGCGAAAACAAACTTACTATCCTCACTTCCTTCTTCATCTAAACCACTGTTAGCATGCTTATCCTTGCTTGACTTACCAGTTTTTTATGGACTGCACCACACCATTCTCGCTCACAGCCTGCAAATTAAAATCGTAATCATCTGGCATGTTCCATTCATACCCCATTTCACCGCATCTGAACTCAAAAACAATCCATAAGTGTTTAAACCCCCAATATATGCTTTTGTAGTTGGGAGACTTAAGTTAACCCCCCCCCCAAACGTTGGATGTCATTGTTGGATTAGGTGTCTAAGCCATGACTTGTAATTGAACTTTTATCTTATGGTTAAAAGCAAAGTCCATTTGGGTTGCCCTCATGGGTGGAGGAAAGATAGTTCAGTAGAGAGAATAGTTGATTTATTAATCGTATAATAAATCAATAGAAAATATATATGGTTTATTAATATATTTAAGTGCTAATATATTAATTAGAAACTATATTAATTAATTGAGATTTAATCTAGAATTAATTGGATTTAATTTGGAGATTAAATTAATTAATTAAAAGGTGCAGGGACTGGTTTGGTATTTATTCAATAGTTGAATAACTGGCCAGGAAAAACCAGGGACCAAAAGTGGCGCCAACTTGGAGGCTCCTCCAAGGGATTGGCGAAACCCTAATTAGGGTTTGGTAAGCCTGGTCCAAGTGGTCAAAAGCCTTGTCCAGTTGGAGGCTCCTTAGGGTTTCAGGTGTAACCCTTGGAGGCTATAAAAGGAACCCCCTGGCACCTCATTCTTCACGCCATCTTCTCTCTGGATTTACTCTGCTGGACTGATTCTTCCATCACCTGGGTGTGACTTTCATCTGAGGCAGGATAATTTTGCTGCTGCTTAAAAGGATCATAAGATCTAAGGTTGGTTTTTCTTGATTCTTCTTTAGAATTGAATTGTATCCTTTAGGTTCTTAGTTCTAATCTTCATAGAAGAAAACATAGATCAATATTAGGGTTGCATGTGAACCTTAGGTTATTTTGTGTTCATTGATTGCATAGAAACCCTTCAGTGGTATCAGAGCTAGCTTGTTTTCTTGTGTTTGATTATGAACTGCTTGAATTGTTTTGTGCCTAAGGGTTATTGGCGAAAATTAACCCTTGGGAGGAGGCCAAAATCGATCTCAAGGCTAGGGTTTCCTAACCCTAGCCGCCACCCTCCTTGATCCCTTCCTTGATTGCTTGATTTGCTTGCCTTATTTGTGTGTTGTTATTTTTGGTAACCAAATAAACTAAAATAACTTGAACCCCTTTATTTGGCATGTAAATTTCGAAATTCAAAGGGATATTACAGGTTAATTAATTTGATTAATTGGTAATCTGTAACCTAGATTTAATTAGTTTAATTAATTAATTAATTAAAAGACCAATTAAATCAGCTTTAAGAATTAATTTAAATTTTCAAAAAAATTAGAATAATTTGAGAAAATTAAGATTAAATTAATTCTAAAAATATTTTAATAAGATTAAAATATATCTTATATGTATTTATGATTAAAAGTTAATTTAATACATATAAGAAAATTGGTTAGTCTACCGCTAGTAAGCCTCATTCACAAAACTGTCCTATAAAGAGGGTATAAGGCGACTGACTATAAAATGTTAGTCTAATGGGTATCTACTCTTACCCACCGCTCTCCTGGTCAGTCGAGTGTCGTTAGCTGAACGGGTATGATAGAACCGCTAAGCCTCTTAAAAGTATAATGCTATAATTGAAAGTACTAGAACCCTAAAACAAATCCCAATCTAGTTACTTTAGGAAAATGTGAATTTGATGCTACCCCATGAAATTGCACATTGCACTTTATGAAACGTTGGTGGAGCGTGTGTGGTTTACCGGCACACCAATAGGGGTTCATAAAGAGTGGCAATGGGTGTCTCGGGTGTTATCATTGTTGATGGAGCGTGTGTGGTTTACCGGCACATCAATTTGAGATGATAATGGATCCCGAGAGCACCAAGCTAATTTGCATGGTTATTCACACCCGGTTTGTGATCCTCGGCATCCCAGTCACAAACGGTGGGGCATATCCGAGATTAAACATGCTATTGAACAGTTCAATAAATCTCATAAGAAACTAGGAATTCCATTTATAATAAGATTATTTTTCCGCGGTGGAATCGGCTGAATCGTCATTCGCCTACCTTTATAAAATTTGCTTATAGATTACGGCATCCCTCTTCTATGTTGCAAATTGTTATAGTTGGATCCTAGCCTTATTTTATATTGGGTTAATATAAGGACCGACAAGTATCTAATTAAACTTACCTTCTTTTATAGATGTCTTCTGCTGATCAATCCGCTCCCCAATCAAACTCCAGTGTTCCCTCAATCCTCTCACTATGTTCCAGGGTTCAATTGAACGGGACAAACTATAATGACTGGATTAGAAACATCAAGATGGCTCTGAGGTATGAGAACAAAGAGTATGTTCTCGAGACCGAGCTTGTCGATGTCGACCCCGAAACTGCTACTCCCGAGGAAATTGGCTCGTACCAAAAACATACTGATGATGCAACCAAAGTGGCCTGCATCATGATCGCGACAATGAACCCCGAATTGCAGAGAATATACGAAGACTACTGGCCCTATGAGATGCACAAGGAGCTAGCGGAAAAGTTCCGCAAGCAAGAGCGCATCGAAAGGTGCGAAGTGGTCAAGGACTTCACGAACAGCAAACCCAAAGATGGAGAATCCATCTGCACTCATGTGCAAAGAATGCAAGGTTACGTGGAGCGGCTTAGAAAGCTTGCGATGCCTGTACCGGAACAGTTGGCCGTTGACATAGTGCTTAACTCGTTGCCGAGTTCTTATGACCAGTTCAGGCTGGCTTATCATTTGAACAACAATCAGGCTAATATGGCTGAGTTGCATCGCATGCTTCGAGTAGCTGAAGACGGGATGAAGGGTAAAAGTGTACCCTCGGTTGATCAGCCCGTTCTAGCCATTGGAAGTGGCAGAGGAAAGAAAAGGAAGGGCCCTCCTAAACAAAATTGGAGGGAAAAGGTTCAGGCCGGGTCATCCAGTAATGGCTCGAGAACCAAGACTTCCCAAATTCCTTGTGTGGCCAACCCCGATGAAGCAAACTGTTTCTACTGCAAAGAAAAGGGCCATTGGAAGAGAAGCTGCCCCAAATACTTGCAGGATGTCAAGGATGGGAAAGTAAAGCCATTGACAGCAGGTATATACACTATCTCTAAAAACTCACCATCTTCTAATTCTTGGGTCCTTGATACAGGATGTGGTTTTCACATTTGTTCTGATATGCAGGGCCTAAAGGAAAGCAGGGAGGTGGAGCACGGTAGACTAAACTTGATCATGGGCAATAGGAGATCGTCCCCTGTTACCAAGATTGGAGTTTATAGTTTAGTGCTTAGTAGTGAAGTTTGTCTAGATTTATTAGATTGTTGCTATTCGCCAGAAATGGCAAGAAATATTATTTCATTTCACGCATTGTTCAGACAAGGATTTCATTTTTCTTTTGATAATAATATTGGATCTATTTCTGTTTTCAAAAATGGTATTTTGAATTTTACTGCTTATCCTTGTAATGGTGTGTATGAAACTGTGAAATGTGTTGACAATCTAGGACAAAGTGTAAATTATATTGATTCTACTAGTGACGTGGAAAAGGCATGTCTGTGGCATAGTCGGCTCGGCCACATCAGCAAGAAACGCATCGCCCAACTCCAAAAGGATGGAGTGTTGGAATCATTCGACCTCAAGTCGGACGATGTATGCGAATCTTGTCTGTTGGGCAAGATGACTAAATCACCTTTCAAAGGGTCTTTTGAAAGAGGTGAGGGTCTATTGGACATTATTCACACGGATGTGTGTGGTCCATTCAGATCAACCACAAAGGATGGCACGCGGTTCTATGTGACTTTTACCGACGATTTTAGTAGATACGGTTACATCTACTTGATCAAGCACAAGTCGGACACCTTTGAAAGGTTCAAAGAGTTTAAGAACGAAGTAGAGAATCAATTAGGCAGGAAGATAAAGATGCTCAGATCCGACAGAGGCGGAGAGTATCTAAGTATCGAGTTCCTAGACTATCTAAAGGAATGCGGAATAGTTTCGCAGTTGACACCTCCCAGGACACCACAGTTGAACGGTGTTGCAGAGAGGCGCAACCGAACCCTGTTGGACATGGTTCGTTCCATGATGAGTCGAGCTTCACTTCCCATTCACTTCTGGGGGTATGCCTTAGAGACTGCCGCCCATATCCTCAATCTTGTCCCAACTAAGAAGGTTGCGAAAACACCTCATGAGATGTGGACAGGGAAAGCTCCCTCGTTGGCACATATCAAGGTCTGGGGTTGTGAGGCTTTCGTTAGACGAGAGACTCAAGACAAACTCGCAGACAGAAGTGAAAGGTGTTTCTTCATCGGTTATCCCAAACAGTCCTTTGGATATCTATTCTACAGACCGAGCGAGGACGTGGTCTTTGTAGCTAGACGAGCAGTCTTTCGAGAGAGAGAGCTCGTATTCAAAGAGGACAGTGGGAGTACCATTGATCTGGAAGAAATTCAAGAGTCATCAGATGACGCAACCTTAGGAGAAACTAGCAACCAACATGAGGAAGAAGTTCCTGTTGGACCGACAGATGTATCCTTACCTCTTAGGCGTTCTGGTAGGGTTAGCATGCCACCCGAGTTTTATGGGTTCCATATAACTTCGGATGGGGACACGTTTGTCAGTGATAGGACACTGATAAATTTGGATGAACCAGCTAACTACCAGGAAGCAGTGGCGGGCCCTGAGTCTGCCAAGTGGAAAGAGGCCATGGATAGCGAGATCAAGTCCATGTATGACAATCAAGTTTGGAACTTGGTTGACAATGTACCGGGTCGAAAGACAGTCGGATGCAAATGGATCTTCAAGAAGAAGACCGACATGGATGGAAAGGTACACACTTTCAAGGCAAGACTGGTTGCGAAGGGCTTTACTCAAACCCCAGGGGTTGACTATGACGAGACCTTCTCACCAGTAGCTAAGATAAAGTCTATTAGGATTATGCTGGCCATAGCTGCATTTCATGACTATGAAATTTGGCAGATGGACGTCAAAACCGCTTTCCTTAATGGGAAGCTGACTGAGGATGTTTACATGAATCAGCCAGAGGGTTTTGTCGATGCAAAGTATCCTAATAAGGTGTGTAAGCTTGAGAGATCAATCTACGGATTGAAGCAAGCTTCTCGCAGCTGGAATCTTTGTTTCCATGAGAAAGTCAAAGAGTTTGGCTTCTCTAGGAGCGAGGATGAGTCCTGCGTATATGTCAAGGCTAGTGGGAGTATAGTCACCTTTCTGGTGCTGTATGTCGATGACATACTGCTCATGGGAAACGATATTCCAACCCTGCAAGATGTTAAGGCTTGGCTTGGGAAATGTTTCGCCATGAAGGACCTAGGAGAGGCTGCCTATATTCTTGGGATTAGAATATTGAGAGATAGGAAGAAGAGACTGATTGGACTCAGTCAGGGTACATACTTGGATAAGGTACTAAAGAGGTTTAGTATGGAAAATTCCAAGAAGGGAGAGCTGCCTATCCAAAGTAATGCGAAGCTGAGTAAGACTCAAAGTCCGAGTACAAACGAGGAAATAGCTGAGATGAGTCGAGTACCATACGCTTCGGCTGTGGGATCGATCATGTACGCTATGACGTGTACTCGCCCTGACGTGGCTTTTGCTTTAAGCATGGTCAGTCGGTACCAGGGTAACCCTGGAAGGGCGCATTGGATAGCTGTGAAAAATATACTCAAGTATCTGCGAAGGACAAAGAACATGGTGTTAGTCCTCGGTGGCAGTGATACCTTGAGAGTTGAAGGATATACAGATGCCAGCTTTCAGACGGATAGAGACAGTGGTCGGTCTCAGTCGGGCTGGGTATTTCTTTTGAACGGTGGAGCAGTTACTTGGAAAAGTTCCAAGCAAGAAACAGTGGCTGATTCCACGTGCGAATCAGAGTACATAGCAGCAAGTGAAGCGTCAAAGGAAGCGGCTTGGCTGAAGAACTTTATCGGTGACCTTGGAGTAGTCCCGAGTATTCAGGAGCCCTTGGAACTGTTCTGCGATAATGAAGGTGCGGTCGCCTTGACAAAGGAACCGCGAGATCATGGAAAGTCCAGACATATCGACAGAAAGTACCACTATATCAGGCATAGGGTAGAAGAAGGTCACCTCCTTGTAAAGAGGGTATCATCGGAAGATAATCCTGCAGATCCCTTGACAAAGGCTCTGAGTAGGATTAAGCATAATCAGCATGCTAGGAGCATTGGATTAAGAGATGATATAAGTTTTAGTAATTAGATAGGTTCGAAACTTGTAACAATGTATTGTATTTGACTCTTGTGATTTAATAATAGAGATTTATTATGGTTTACTACTCTTGTCAATACTTTATCATTGTGTTTCATTTTGCATGTTTTACTTCCTGAATAATTGGATTATTCAAATATCCACAGTCGATTACACTTTAAGGGAGTAAGTGTGAAGTAAGACTGTCATGAATTGGTAATAGATTGTCTAAGGAGTTAGACATTGCAATTGGATTGCTGAACCATTCGTGAGTACTTGGAAATGGAGATTTGAGTATTGGATAAACCCGCGCTCAATGGATTGCTTCATGGATTACATCACGAGCAATGTTGAGACGATAATATCTTTTGATCTTTAAGCTAAGACATATGAGTTATGATTTATTAGACGGTTGTTCATTGATAATATGAAAACGCATCGGTAACTCGGTGTTATAAAACGTATTGTTGTGAGTGATTTGTCTGGTAAAAGACATAAGTATATGAGTCGAAGTTTATTCGTCCCTTGACCCTAACGGGAAACAGATATCTGTAGGCCTCTCGATGATTTTGAAGTTGACTAAAATGGTTGGCCAACCGGGACTAAATTGGTAGTCTAAGAGTCATATGCAAATCGGAAATCGAGGAACAGTGAATCAGACCAGATTGATTTTATCCATGTCTTGAGTCTGAAAATATCTTGTTGGACGGAGGATCATCTGATCACTTATCTTTGGACAGAACTGACTGGGTCAGAGTTCAGACAATTAAAGTCATAGACTTATCCAAGTGGGAGACTGTTGGATTAGGTGTCTAAGCCATGACTTGTAATTGAACTTTTATCTTATGGTTAAAAGCAAAGTCCATTTGGGTTGCCCTCATGGGTGGAGGAAAGATAGTTCAGTAGAGAGAATAGTTGATTTATTAATCGTATAATAAATCAATAGAAAATATATATGGTTTATTAATATATTTAAGTGCTAATATATTAATTAGAAACTATATTAATTAATTGAGATTTAATCTAGAATTAATTGGATTTAATTTGGAGATTAAATTAATTAATTAAAAGGTGCAGGGACTGGTTTGGTATTTATTCAATAGTTGAATAACTGGCCAGGAAAAACCAGGGACCAAAAGTGGCGCCAACTTGGAGGCTCCTCCAAGGGATTGGCGAAACCCTAATTAGGGTTTGGTAAGCCTGGTCCAAGTGGTCAAAAGCCTTGTCCAGTTGGAGGCTCCTTAGGGTTTCAGGTGTAACCCTTGGAGGCTATAAAAGGAACCCCCTGGCACCTCATTCTTCACGCCATCTTCTCTCTGGATTTACTCTGCTGGACTGATTCTTCCATCACCTGGGTGTGACTTTCATCTGAGGCAGGATAATTTTGCTGCTGCTTAAAAGGATCATAAGATCTAAGGTTGGTTTTTCTTGATTCTTCTTTAGAATTGAATTGTATCCTTTAGGTTCTTAGTTCTAATCTTCATAGAAGAAAACATAGATCAATATTAGGGTTGCATGTGAACCTTAGGTTATTTTGTGTTCATTGATTGCATAGAAACCCTTCAGTCATAAGGAAGGTCTAAATCAACCACATTTACAGGTGACATGTCGTAAACCTCAAAAGGTTTCATTGAACTACCATTGCTTGTTGACTTATGCACAATTGATTTACCCATTTTCTCACAATCTTTGGGATTGTATACTACCATTTGTGAACAATGTGACACATACACATCTTTTTGAACGTCATCAAAAGCGTTTGATGGCTTGTTCAAATCAAAACATAACCTTTTGCTACACTGACTGCTATTAGAAGTTTTGATTGTTTGATGATTGTATCCAGGGAAAGCAACATTGTCATCATTGTCTAAGAAATGCTTAATGGGTGACTTCCCAAATGTGTCTAACTTGGATTTCCCATGCTCCACATACACAAAAATTACTTTAATTATACAGACATACCTTGCTTATGTGTTAACGTCTCCGTCACAACCAAAGGGTATAAGTCCTGAATCTAGATCGATTTCGGGGCAACCTAAAGTGAAAAAAGATAGGTTCTATCGAAGTGTACCGTAACTCCTTGAGCATTGCATTTAACTCAATCAGGCTAAACTCATCAATGTCCATGCAATCTATGTAACTTACTTGCATGTTAGCGTACAGTCGCCCTAGGGATTTACAAAAACAACCGCCATGGTTGATTTCCATGCTAAATAGTGTCGGATGATCGTTTGCAACAACAACACATTGGGCTAGGGTTACCATCTACCAAATAACTTGCATTGACATTCATTGTACTTACCGTATTCTCTGTATACATTTGCCTCACCGTTCGTATCTTGTATTTTCCATATTTTTGAAGCTATTTTGAACAAAGTGTTAAGCTAATCGCAACAGATCACTCACCTAAGAACCATAACTTGCAACAATGGAGATTTCGACAGTGGGTAGAGGATTTTGAAGTGATGTTTGATATGGTGACATTTAAGGCGCGAATGATAGTCTGCTGTAAGCATCCTAAACAAAAAGACGAAATTGCCCCCAGATGAGGGGCACATATTGCCATTTAAAGGGGGAAATACACGGTATAAGCGCAAGGGACCACCGTTGTTATATTTATGCAACCTTAAGGGTTTTCAACGTGAAATTTGAAAAGTTGAACTAAAAGTGAAATAAGGGGTAAACCTCATGGACCAAAACTGTAATTTACTCTTATTTTTATGTAAAAAAATTAAAAACTAAATTATTATTTCTTTGACTTATTTTATTGGAACTTGTAACCTCGGCCACAAAACCTCAACTCTGAAGAAGCTAAAGATGACGGAGTAGAAACTGAAACAACGCCATGCTTGTCCTACACAAAATGGCTTCATCGTCGCGTCCTCTCTTCGTTTCATCTCTCCGATTACCAACAAAGCCTTCACTTTCATCTTCTTCCATTCTCTTCAACCCCATCTCCAAGCAATTCTATAACCGAAAGTTCCAATCGTTTTATCTTATCAAGAAACCCCATCATCGCTTCTCAACGTCACCGGCCGCCGTTGCCACCGATCCAGGTACTGCCATCGCCGCCGAGGAAAAGAACGCCTCTGATGACGTTGCTAAGGAGGTGGAGAAAGTGGTCCTTCCTACTAACGAATCCTCCGAGACACTCCTCAGAATTCGTCATACTGTAAATTCGCTTCCTTTTTTTAGTTTGATGAATTCACGTCCTATGTTTTCAAAAATTTGTACGAATATTTAAAATCTTAGTGTAAGAATTTCCCACACTATTGATCTATAAAAATGAAACTATTTAGGTTAACAGAAATGCATTTTGACTTTCGTGATTCAAACTTAGCCCTGGAAAACTTTGAATTGATATAGAAAATTATCAAAGTGTGGCTGAATTCTTTTTCAAGTCATTCAAACGTGCGAGAGCCATCAGGAATCGATAAGTTGTGGTGCTAATTCGTGGCAATTTCATTCCCTTTTATAAGTTCTGAAACCTTGGCGTTTGACTTAAAATAAGTCAAAATGCGCCACTATGGAAGTAGATTTCAGCAATCAGGGAAGGTAGAATCAAATATATTAATGATGAGTATTTGGTAAAACTTGAAAGAAGTTGTTTGAACCAACAGTGATTCAAAATGCTTGGATTTTAACTTTAGTTTCATATCTGTTAATATAAATGCATAGATGATCAATGGGGCTAAGTGATTTCACCCATGGATGCAGTGTGCTCATGTCATGGCTATGGCAGTTCAAAAAGTATTCCCAGATGCCAAAGTAACAATTGGTCCATGGATCGAACATGGATTTTACTACGATTTTGATATCGAGCCTTTAACCGATAAAGATCTCAAGAAGATTAAAAAGGAGATGGTAAGGGCCTTCAAACATATCTTATATTTGATTCTCATAAACTCACAAAGATGATTAATAGATTGTTCTTTCAGGGTACATAATTCATTATTTAATCATCTGTAGGATCGTATCATTGGTAGAAACTTACCTCTTCTTAGAGAAGAAGTGACTAGAGAAGAAGCCCACAAAAGAATAACATCCATTAATGAACCTTACAAATTGGAAATCTTGGAAAGTATCAAAGAAGAACCAATCACCATATATCATATTGGTAACACTTATGTTACGTTACTTTTTAATCATTGTATTCAAATTTTTTATCATTAAATGAACCATTGTTCTTTTATTACTTTGTAGGTAATGAATGGTGGGATCTTTGTGCGGGCCCCCATGTTGAAACTACTGGAAATATTAACAGGCGAGCTGTACAACTTGAATCTGTTGCCGGTGCTTATTGGAGAGGAGATGTAAATAAACCAATGCTTCAAAGAATTTATGGCACTGCATGGGAGAGTGAAGAACAACTAAAAGCATATTTACATTTTAAAGAAGAGGCCAAACGTCGTGACCACAGACGTCTTGGTCAAGATCTTGATCTCTTTTCAATACAGGTTGTTACCCCATGACCTTAAGGCTATATGTGATGAGAATGATGAGGGCATTCACGTCTTTTACACAGATCAGAGATCGTGAACGAGTCCCTATCCTACCTTGTTCCATCTTTTTAGGGAGGGAACAAAAGTCACTGTCACTGTCACTGTCACTGTCACTGTCACTGTCACTGTCACTGTCACTGTCACTGTCACTGTCACTGTCACTGTCACTGTCACTGTCACTGTCACTGTCACTGTCACTGTCACTGTCACTGTCACTGTCACTGTCACTGTCACTGTCACTGTCACTGTCACTGTCACTGTCACTGTCACTGTCACTGTCACTGTCACTGGCATGCCAAGCACAGTACAAGGCCATCTTGTTTTGTCAAATCCTAAATCTTGAAAATGGGTTTGAATAGGTTCTTATGGATCACACTTTTGCGTATTTCATCAAGATTTATTCTTTTAAATCTATAGGATGATGCGGGTGGAGGGCTAGTGTTTTGGCACCCTAAAGGCGCCATTGTGAGGCACATAATTGAAGATTTATGGAAAAAGATTCACTCGCAACGTGGGTATGATCTTCTTTACACTCCACATGTAGCAAAAGCAGATCTTTGGAGTATTAGTGGTCACTTAGACTTCTACAAAGAAAACATGTACGACCAAATGAAGATTGAAGAAGAACTTTATCAACTGCGCCCCATGAATTGCCCTTACCATATCTTAATCTACAAACGAAAACCTCACTCTTATCGCGATTTCCCAATTCGGGTCGCAGAGTTAGGAACCGTTTACAGATACGAATTATCCGGTAGCTTACACGGGCTTTTCCGTGTACGTGGCTTCACTCAGGTATAAATCAATGAAAGTACATTGCTATAATAAGGTATGAAACTATTTCTCATATGCTTTGTGTTATAGGATGATGCGCATATTTTTTGCTTAGAGGATCAAATAAAAGATGAAATCAAGGGTGTCTTGGATCTTACCGAACAAATGTTGCTTCAATTTGGGTTTGACAAATATGAAGTCAACCTTTCGACTAGGCCCGAGAAAGCAGTAGGAGATGATGATATTTGGGTCAAAGCCACGGGTGCACTTAAGGATGCGTTGACCGATAAAGGGTGGGCCTACGAGGTTGATGAAGGTGGTGGTGCTTTTTATGGCCCAAAAATTGATCTCAAGATTGAAGATGCCCTTGGAAGGAAATGGCAATGCTCCACCATACAGGTTTGTTGGTTCAAAGTCTCAAAGATAGTCTTGAAAAAGCCCTAATGAAACAAAATTTCTTTGTTTTTGACTTTTGTAGGTTGACTTTAACTTGCCACAACGTTTTGACATCACGTATATCGATTCAAATTCGGAAAGAAAGAGGCCGATTATGATCCATAGAGCGGTTCTTGGATCTTTGGAGAGGTTCTTTGGAGTACTTATAGAACATTATGCGGGTGATTTCCCTTTATGGCTATCTCCAATTCAAGCTCGAATTCTACCGGTCACCGATACACAGGTAAAAAAATAGATGACGGGTTTCGGTTGTTTCACTTGTTTGTTAAATGTCTAAAATACCCTTTTGAGATGTTTGTTTTTCTAGCTTGAATACTGCAAAGATGTTATGGAGAAGATGAAAGGTTGTGGTATACGCGCCGAGTTGTGTACGGGTGAGAGATTACCGAAGCTTATTAGAAATGCGGAGAAGCAAAAGATACCGTTGATGGCGGTTGTGGGGCCCAAGGAGGTTGAGACAGGGAGTGTTACGGTTAGGTCTAGGTTTGGTGGTGAGCTTGGGACCATGGATGTTGATGATTTTATTGGGAGGATAAAGGATGCTGTTGAAAATCGGACATTTGTTTGAGACGATTTGGAGATGAAGATTGTTGGTGGAAATGATGAAAGTATTGGGAGATTGTTTGATTAGTGATTTTGGTATGAAGACAAAATTAATGTAGAACACATACACACAAGTAATAATACAAGTAGTGGTTGAGGAATTCTTTGATATTGATTTCTTTAGAAGTTTATGCAACATGCTTTGTTATATCAAATTTCTGAGCTTTAATGTATTATTATAATCTATTCATTTAATTTTAAAGAAAATAGTTTAGAAGTTGTAAACGTCAGCATACGAAATCGTTAATGCTAAATGTGAATATATTAATCATCCAAACATGGGCAAATGTAAATTTAGATAAAATAAGAGCTTGTTTGAACAAAATGGAAGGATGATCCGAAGTCGTAACTTTCCAGAAGAGGTTATTTGAAACTTTTTACGCCCCGTTATCTGAGGCAATTACTTGTACTCAACTACCTAAATGCTCTGAAGTTGGAGCATTCCACAAGGGAAGCTTAAATACATACGTCACTTTTGCATACGACTCGAGTCAAATTGTATGAACACGACCACCACAACTAAGGGGGCCCACATCAAATTTTAAAACAAAGCCATGTAACATTGTTAATTTGATTCAAAGTCGACATATAAAAAGCAATCGTAAGAACTCCTAAATGTTAAGAAACCCTAGGAGTCCTTTTAAGTCAACAATTTTATAGTTATTTATAGAAAAGTCCCGATATTTTGGAGAAATTAACGAAAAAGTCCTAAAATAATTTTTTTGAATAGAAAAGCCCAATAAAGTAGAAAAATTATTCAATTTAACCCTTTTTTTACCGGCTACCGGTAAAAGGGCTAAACTGAATAAATTTACCAGTTTCCTGGGTTTTTCTGTCAAAAAAATTATTTTGGGACTTTTTCGTTAATTTCTCCAAAGTATCAGTTTTGGTCCTTAATAGTTTTGGTACTTCACAATTTTGGTCCTTAACAATTTTAGTCCCTAATAGTTAATCCTTCACAGTTTTGGTCCTTAACAACTTTGGTCCTTTACAGTTTTGGTCCTTAACAATTTGGTCCTTCATAGTTTGGTCCTTCACGGTTTGGTCCTTTACAATTTTAGTTCTTAACAGTTTTGGTCCTTTATAGTTTTGGTCCTTAATACTTAATTTTGTCCAAACTACAGGAAGGGATAAAAATTTTAGAAAGTCATGGAGAGGTTATGTGACACAAACGATGTTCTTATGCAGGCCCTATGTACTCAAGAAAATCGTGGGCATGTACGTGGGATGGAAAAATATGTAACCCCGCACCATTTTTTTTTTTTTTTTGCCAATACCATTAAGCATTACATGGACAATGAGAAAAAAGTATTGGTGCGGGGTTACATATTTTCTCATCCCACGTACATGCCCATGGTTTTCCTAAGTACCAAAGTTGTTAAGAACCAAAATTATGAAGGATTAACTGTTAGGGACTAAAAGTGTTAAGAGCCAAAATTGTGAAGGACCAAAACTGATATTTTGGAGAAATTAACGAAAAAGTCCCAAAATAATTTATTGACAGAAAAGCCCAGAAAACTGGTAAAATTATTCAGTTTAGCCCTTTTCTGCCGGTAGCCGGTAAAAAAAGGACTAAATTGAATAATTTTACCGGTTTCCTGGGCTTTTCTGTTCAAAAAAAATATTTTGGGACTTTTTCGTTAATTTCTTCAAAATATCGGGACTTTTCTGTAAATAACCCTTATTTAAATGTGAATATTGTTAAATTTGTTAAAATCTCGTTTTTCTTTTATCTTTTATGATAAAATTGGCAAAATCATCATTTTCACAGTCTAAAAAGTTATGCAAATTACAAAAACGAAGAAAATCATTTTATTTGTGAAAAAGTTCTTAAATAATCATTTAACTTGCGGGTAAACCCATGACCGGGTAAAATGACTAAATTTAAAAATTTTCATAAAAAGAAAAGTTAGGGTTTTTTTCGGAAAAAAAGAAGAAATTTGGGTATTTTCTGATAAAAAGTATATATAACCCGCAAAACTGGGTAAACGAGCTAAATTAAAAAGTTTTTCCAAAATTTAGGTATTTTTTGAAAAAAAATAATAAAGTTTTAGGTTTAAACAAAAAAACTTGAAAATATAGGGTTTTTATGAAATAAACCCTTAAATACATATATGTAAAGTCAAATGTTAGAAAACTAGAAGTTGACTTGCAGTATTTCAAAAGGTTTCATATTTGACCTTTATTTAACTTAACTAACTCTTGGTAGGATTAATTAGTAATAAAATAGTCGTTTAGGGTTAATGTAGTCAATATGGAAGTTAGTTAAGTGTTGAGATCATTGCTGGCCAATTGAGGAAATTATGAAGTAAAGGGACTAAAAGTGCCAAGTGTCTAAACTTTAGAACATAAACCACAACACTTCTCTATTCCCTCTCATTTGAATGCTTTTGGAGAAACCGAGAGAGGATGTGGCAATTTTGAATACTTTTGAGTAGATTGGAGTTGATTTGGAAATCAATTGGATGTTGGGAGGCTTGCATCCACTCCTAATTAGAAGAAAGTAACCAATTCCTTATCATCTTCTCCAAATCTCATCTTTAACTCTATGTAATATTTACAAGTTCAATTCCATACTTAGATTTGTGTAATAATTAGATTTATAGTATGATTCTAGTCCACGGATACAATTTTAGCTTCATTTCCTGTATCCAAGATAGACATGGAATCAAATATGTTTTGGGAGCTTTAAACCCTAGAAACGGTGGATGGGATTTTTTAAATTACTTAGATGGTTTATTTAACTTTTATCTAAGTTTCTTAAACTCACATTGAGTTAATTAATCCAAAACATGTGGATATTATCACTATTGATCTTATGAAGGATTTCAAAATGTCAATGAAGCTTCCATGGAGTTCTATGCTTAGTTTATGATATGGTTTAGTTTAAATTCCTTAGAACTTCAAGTTTTTTCATAAAATTAGCCTAATGGATCAGTCTGAATCATATATGGTAATAATATATATATATATATATATATATATATATATATATATATATATATATATATATATATATATATATATATATATATATATGTTATGTAAATACTATATGTATTTTGTGGATTCGTGAAATATATTTTGAGAAATAATTTTGGTACAAATTTTAATTACTTTTATGTCTTTTGAATTGATTATAACCAAGAACATTGTGCATCCACTTAGGATTGATTGAGACTTTTTTTTATATTCATGAATACCTAATTTTGGAGCATTTGAGTTGAGTTGAGGTGATGTAATTCTAGACAAGCCTCACATACACAATATATTTGCAACCCTTTGTATGATACTTGTGTGATGGTTCATAATGTTCCTAATTTGAAACTTGAACGAGCTTGAAAGTGTAACATGTGTTATGTGCTATCTATACATGAGCATAACTTTATCATGTATAATGAGCCCTAATTATAATCATCATTATGGGTTAGACTTTGAGATTGACTTGGGGCTTGGGAATAAAATCATATGCATTGCTTATTTGAAAATGTTGGATTGTTCTTGGAAACTTTGTTGGTAATGAAAATGGTTATATTGAAATGCTTCTTCCGTAATGTTTGAACTTAATAAACTCTGATGTTATGAAAATATATTGGGGGGTTTGACTTTGGTTTTGGGTTGTTAATATCATAAAACACCTTTAAGAGTAGACTACAGGTATACTCACTAGGGTTTTTAAGCCAAACACTTGTACTTTAACATGTATTTTGTAAGACCCTAATCCCGAAATGTCCAAGTTTGGTTTTTTAAAAGAATCAAGTTTTGAGAAGTACTGAAAAAGGAACTTAGCGACGCTATTGATAGAGGTTAGCGACGCTATTGTCTGGGTGGTAGCGACGCTATGGTGGTTGATAGCGACGATATGCATGGTTTGATCGTGGGTTGGCATGTTCTTGAGATAGCATCATATCATAAGGATATCGATGCAATATGTCGCTGTTTAAGGAAAAAAACCCTAGGTAGCCGTCAATTGACACCCTTGAGCCTCAAGAAACGTCTGCAACTCCTCTTTAACCTCCTTAGGGTGATTTTTGGCTCTTTGGTCATTTTTGAAAGATTTCTTGAAGATAGGTTGGTGGATGGTGGTGATTGAAGGTGTGTTACAAGTTTGAATCATCAAGAGCTTTTGTTTCTGGACTTTTGTGAGTAAAGTCTCTCCCTTTTTTGAGTGTTGAGTTGTTCTTGTAGTTATGAAGACTTTAGACGAGTTTTTGGTCCATTTGTGGCTTGATCTTAGTAGTGTGGTGTTAAAGGCTTGATCTTTATGTCCCTTGAGCTTTATTTGGAAGTTTAGAACTGATTATGAGAGTAAGCCAAGCTCCCTTAAGTGTTAAGTTGGATTTTGCTCATTTTGGACCTAGATCTTGACTATTGATATGTATGGTCATGTTTGGATGAGAAAGTTGGTATTTTTATTGATCTAGTGACTGTTTGGATGGGTCCTCGAAAGTTTAAGACCTTGGCTTAACAGATTAAGAGTTTTGGAAAGAAGTGGGCTAAACAGCGCAGATAGCGCCACTATCGATGGCGATAATGACATTATTTATGTGAAGTTGGGTTTTCGCAACCATTGTACATAGCGAAGCTATCCTTAGGTGGTAGTGGCGCTAAGTGAAGGTTGACTTTTTATGTTGACTTTGACTTTGATCGTTGACTTTTTAACCAGTTTGAATTTTGGTCAAACTTGAGAGATTCGCAGTACCGGTCTTAGAGGTTTATTCTCTTTGGGTTTAGGATTGCTAAGTGAAGATAAGCTCGTGTGGTCGGGATCCGTGGATACACGCATGGAGTGCTGTCTAGCTTGGCGGATCAGGTGAGTTTTCTCACTATACTATGGGTGATACTACATGTGTAAGTAGTTGTACTTCACGATGTGCAATGTTGTATGCTTAGTGTGTACGTGCCCTACCTATGTGATTGTATGATCGAGTAGGGACCCGCTGAGTCAACCTGAATGCTTAAGCTTCTATGTTTTGGTATATATTTAGTATCGATACTAAGAAAGGTGGTCGTCATGCAATGGCGGATCGGGGTGAGCCCGAGAGTCTATGCATCGAGCCGATGACAGGCGGAACGGGGTGAGCCTGAGAGTCCTAGTCGGGGCGGATCGGGGTGAGCCTGAGAGCCAGTTTTTCGGGGTGAGCCCGGAGACCATGACCAGAATGATTGTGCCTTATGTGATGGATCGTGTGATATTTTAGGGAACTCACTAAGCTTTGTGCTTACTCTTTCACCCTGTCTGTTTTTTCAGGTAATTGCTGGCTTGAGGCTGGAGCACGGCGCGACTGTATCGTATCTGAGATTTTGGTAATCAAGTCTACCGCTGGATTATGTTTGTAACTGATTTGGATAAACACGGTTTTAATTGTTTAATTTGAACTAAATGGTTTTATTTTCCAACACGTTTTACGTATTTGAACAGTTTTACAATGAAAATTTTATTCTGAAATTTGGGACGTTACATATTTAGATTGGAAGACTTAATGAGGATTATGTTTGTAACTGATTTGGATAAACATGATTTTAATTGTTTTAATTGTTTTAATTTGAACTAAATGGTTTTATTTTCCAACACGTTTTACGTATTTGAACCGTTTTATAAATAAAAATTTTATTCTGGAATATGAGACGTTACATATTTAGATTGGAAGACATAACGAGGACGCATGATGAATTTAGCTTGCAAACATTTAAAATATATAGTTGATTTAGATTTAATGTATGCAAGTTTTACCCAAACTATTGCCTTTTGATTTGATGTTCTACTATTTCATTTTGCCAAATTATATTTGAACTTAGACTTGTGGGACCTTATTTCGCATTTGAAATTCTAAAAATGTTTTTAAACTTATTTGAAATGGTTATTTCAAAATCCCCATGCAAGAGGTGTTTGATTTGGTATCGAATATTTTGTTTACTGAAATAGATACCTACCTAGAGAAGTACATAGACTTAAAGTATAAGCTCAAGTGATACTTACATTCCTCTTGTATATAATGATTAGTTTGCAAAGTTATGCTACTTAGTAATAAGATGAATATCTAAACATATTAGATTTAAGTTCTTAGACCTGGAATTTCTTACTTTTATGATTTAGGTTCAAAGAGATAAGTGGTAAATATTATATTAAATAGATTCAAAAAATGAAACTTTGACGGATTCAAAAAATCATAACATTTTAATCCTAATCAGCCACATATTAAGAACTTAATGAAATGTTTAACAAGTTTGATCAGTACATTCTAGTCAAAACGATATTCTACTACTATCTACAAGCATATATATCAATTTTTGAAGATTTAAATAAGAAAGACTAACCAATACAGTAACAAATTTAACATAAACGGGTTGGAGAGATGAGGGATCGCCAGTGAATACCCACAGTCGCCGGAAATCGCCGATGCTAGGTGGTTTCGTCATAGGGCTTGAACAAATTAGAAAACTAAAAAGAATTCAGTGAAAAGTTTAAACAGAAAATGGGTTGGAGAGAGGAGGAATCATCGGCGATGCTTACCTACAGTTGCCTGAAAACCGCCGATGGTGTTGGTTTCGTCCCTGGAAGATAAAAACCGTTGAAATCACATTTCATATGAGAAAGGAATTGAAAGAGTGAGTATAAGAATCACAAACACACGAGACAAACCTCAAATCACTGGAGTAGTCACCGAAAATCGCAAGGACCTAATAGAGAATAGTTTACAGCTGCATAACAGAGAAATGATGGGTCGATTGCGTTTTAGGGTTCTTCAGAGGTTATAGCAACAACATGTCGTTGCTATAGATATCTTCCACACGACGTCGTATGAATTAGCGAGTCCAAATAATATATATAAAAATGAAAAAATATATATATTTTCATTTTTTGAAACGACATGCCGTTGACGACATGTCACTATAGGCTGAAAAGACAAATTTTGACTTTATGCCCTATGGAAACAACAGGTCGTCGCTATAGCCGTGTCTATTGCGACGACATATAGATGTCGTCCTTAGGGTGGACGATATAATGGCGGGTTTCAGCGGGTAGATGGCCAGCTGCCGGACCGCCGGTACCGTGCGGGTTCAGCACATGGCGGGTTCAACTCGGAGGATTTGCGGGTTACTTAAGCCGTTTGGTCGAAGGCAAAGAAGCAAAAAGAAGGGTAGCGGGATCGTTTGCGGGTTTGACGGGGTAGATGGCCGGCGGCTTAGGCGGGATCTGCCCCGTGGAAGGCGGGCTGAGGATGGGTTCGAGGATCGGCGGGTTCGATATGAACTGCTCCGTCCTCCTTTATAGGGTTCGTCGCTATAGATGCAAATTGTTGTAGTGATTTAAAACTTATGTAACTGCGATTTCCAAATAGGCTCTATGAGGGGTGTTTTACCCGCTGCATCTAATTCGCGGCTTTATGTATATATATTTTTTTTCTGCCTCAGGTCGCCACATAGCTAGTTTTTTTAACTTAAGGAAAATTTAGAATTTATGAAAACCTTCAAACATGAAAATCGTAGACCTTTATGTTAGCTTCTCATGGTGTTTGGAACTCACGATTCTATGATCGTAAGATTTATTAAAATTTTTGTACGATAATGTCACAATTCTATTAATGAAAGCAAACCCATTCCATGCGCTAATTGGATTTTAACCACGAAAAGTTGTATATTTTGGAAAACTAGAAACACGAAAATTTTTCCCATGACGTAGCTAAGTTGGTAAGTTGGTTTCACTAATTTTTGGTTTTGGGAGAATAAATTAAAGTACTTAGATTCCAATCCAACAATGGTAATATGAGGGTTCCCGGTAGTAGCCTCACTCTCTTGGTGTGAGCTACATCCTAATCAGCCGGTTCCTTTTTTTATTATTTTTTATTTTTTATTTTTACCTTCCATGTATTTTTAAAGAGAATATTTCTTCTCACTTAAAGAATGGGTCAGAGAACGAAGGCCTATACATTTCGCTGATACGAGAGGGTCATCGGGTGCATGCTTACCCCTCAGATGATAATCCTTGAGACTGGGGTGATGTGGCCCGGTTGCTGGTTGGGGTTGTCGAAAATCAACATTTTGTGGTTAATTTGGGTAAAACACAAAGCTTAAGATCATTGTTTAGCTTTTTATAGGGTTCTGAATAACATCAAATCGCGACGATATGATTTTTATAAGTCAGTGTCACAAAATGTTTGCGGAGGATTTTATCCGCACTAAAAATTCCTTATATACACTAAAGAGTGATTATCTAATAATTGTGAATGATGTGATTTGCTATTATTTCTGATTTTAAGTTATAGAGAGATGATATGTTTTAGTTTTCTTTTTTTGTTTTGATACGTCAGTTTGTAACTTGCTTTATTAAACAAAAATGTATCAACTTAGATAGGATTTAATTACTTGTTTAATTTAATTTACTAATATCATATTACTTTTTGGGTGCTACTTGAAATGTGTCGGGTCATTTATTATATATATATATATATATATATATATATATATATATATATATATATATATATATATATATATATATATATATATATATATATATATATATATATATATATATATATACTCCGAAAATTATTCGCCGAAAAACTATTCGTCGCCCGAAGCATCACGCGGGTACGCACCTAGTATGTATATATATATATATATATATATATATATATATATATATATATATATATATATATATATATATATATATATATATATATATATATATATATATATATATATATATATACATACTAGGTGCGTACCCGCGTGATGCTTCGGGCGGCGAATAGTTTTTCGGCGAATAATTTTCGGATGCCGATTAATTTACTTACAGGGGACAACAAATGTTTTCTTTTCGTTGAATGGTTTACTTACATCGTGTAGTTTTATTTTTTATGATTTTCACATTCCTTACCACCTGCACCACTTTCGTCACCACTACCACCACTGTTGTCGCCGCCGCTGCTGCCACCGCCATCTTTACCATCACCACCACTGCCACCGCCACCACTTTCGCCACCCCCTACCGTCACGCCACCTTGCCATCGCTACTGAACACCACCACCGCTAATGTCACCTCCACCACTTCTATCACCATCACCACCACCTCGATCACCACCACCACTACCAACTTTACCACCACCTCCACCACCTAGACCACCACCAACTACCGTCACCACCACCACTATCAGGATCACCTTTGCCACCACCCACCGCCACTTCCACCTCCACCAACACCACCACTGTACTAACGCCGCCACCACCATACTCATAATCTCTCTCGTCGACGTGGAGCGGCACCGCCACCACCATACTCATAATCTCTCTCGTCGACGTGGAGCGGCACCGCCACCACTTTCGCCACCCCCTACCGTCACACCACCTTGCCATCGCCACTGAACACCACCACTGCTAATGTCACCTCCACCACTTCTATCACCATCACCACCACCTCGATCACCACCGCCACTACTAACTTTACCACCACCTCGACCACCAACAACTACCGTCACCACCACCACTATCAGCACCACCTTTGCCACCACCCACCGCCACTTCCACCTTCACCAACACCACCACCTCACTAACGCTGCCACCACCATAATCATAATCTCTCTCGTCACGTGTAGCGGCACGATGTTAGCGCATCTATTGGTCCAGATCTATATCTTATGAATATATCATTGTATTTTTTTTAATTATATAGTTTATATCGATATGTGGTAATAAATTTTTTCTAATTTATATATTTTTATATTTAACTTACGGACCTAATTGTTTGATAAATTGAATAAAATCAAGTAAATATGTATCTATACATACAGTTAATAATAAAATTGATTACGGTTATTGTTAATAATATTAAGATAAATTTTGAAATTTAGTTCAATGAAAATATAAAATTACATACATCAAAATTTATAAAATATTATTATATTATGATAGTTAAAAACTTAAAAAATAGGTTTGGATTTAACATACTAACTATATACTCTAATTTATTAATTTTATATAATATTATTATTTATATATTTTAAATAAATACCTCATATGGTGTAATTTATTAGTATTATATAATATTATTATTTATATATTTTCAATAAATAATATGGACAGTAAGATAAATGACAAGAATTAAAAGGTATAGTTTGAAACATCTTAAAGTAAAAGGTCTAAAGAAATTGGAAGACAAGAATTAAAGGGTATAGTTTGAAACTTCTTAAATTAAAAGGTAACTGGAATAAATAATACGTGGCTTGAATGTAAGGAATAAATTTGTCTATTGGTCACATCATCATTATGTACGTATGATTATAGTAGTGCGAATAAGAGTATCCGGGGAAATTTTAATGGCACCCTACAAAGTTTCAATGATAGCCTATATTTGATCATTTATGAATGATTTCTCTATATAACTATCTTTTCGTATTATTATATAGTTGTTTTTGTGATAGGCTTTTTTTATTTTGTTACACTATCGATCCAACTACAGCTATATAAATTTTTTATGGTTTTAAGACTTCTCGTAAAAGTATATTTTGCGGACATTTTTCCAATCGTACTTTATTTATGAAATTAGCATTTCTTACTATTTTAGTAAAAGTATAGGTTGCTTCCGATCTCAATATTTTTAACCGTATTATTTTTTGTTTCTTTTTACCATTAAATTAATATTTTTTACTTTAATCACTCCTAATTTTATTTATTGCATACCATGTAATCTAAAAATCTTTCTTTGTCAAACTAATTACTATTAAACGATTATATAATATTATATTAGCAAAATGTTTCAACATATATTTATGTTAATTACTACATAGGGGTGAACAAAACTCAAACGGCAAACCGAAAAACCGAAAAACCGAACCGCCATAATGTTGTTTTATATTTGTGTTCGATTTGTTATAAGCTCAAAAAATATTATTATTAACTATCGATTTAGCGGTTTTAAAACCGCCCCAATATAAAAATTGCATCATAGCTATTGCGGTTTATAAACCGAACCGATTCACATAAAAATTGATCTGCCGCCTAAAACCGCAAACTGCACCAAATACAAAAACCGAACAGTGCGGTTTTAACAAAATTTTACTTCTTACTGGATATATATATATATATATATATATATATATATACACACACACACACACACGCACATACACACTAGTAGTGTACCCGCGCAATATTTTATAAACCAAATTAATAAAGATATATAATTATTTTTATATTTTATATTTTATAAACCAAATTAACTAAAAAATAAATAATAAAATTCTAAATGTACTTAAAGAGAATAAAGTAAAAATATTATTAGACGGATGGGAAAGTGTTCAAAACTAAATAGATAATTAAGATATTAGAGAAAAAAAAAGAAAAGAACAAAATGTTGGTGTCAATTTTAGAAAGGATCATTCTATACATACCCTTGATGGGAAATTTTGTTTTTTGTTGTGTTTTTTTAGTTTTTTTTAACTATTTTGTCTTTTTGTTGTTTTTTGTTTTTTATTCTTTTTACAAATAATATTTGATTTGTTTTATTATTATTATTATTAGAAAAACAATAATAATAAATTTACCTTTTATAATTTTTATGTTTTAATAACAATAATAATAAATTTACCTTTTATAATATTATGTTTTGATAACAATAAAACAATAGTTTTTTATTAATTACGATACAACAAACGACGTTTATAAATTTATAAAATTATATCAAAACGGTTATGTCAAATTCGAACGATTGTATAAAAAATACAAAATAAATAATAATACTAAAGCAAAGTTTGTCTTATTAATCAGAGATAGTAAATGATCCAGTATTACAATTATGAGGTGCGTTATCTGGATAACGAGCATAAGCATTTATTTGAGCAGCATACAATGTTTCCCATTCAACAGAATGTTCTGATCTGTATGCACGCACAAGTCTGGACAAAATAGGAGGCATTGGATACGCTCCTTGTAAATCAACTTTCACATAATGGTTACCGTAAACGTGGGCGATAACGACATATGCATGATTTAGGATGTCTTGCGGGCCATACCGAAGTGGGAACCACGTTGAAGAACCACTATTGCTTAGGAAAATAACGATAACATGATATCTATTAGCGATGAGAATAGCAGTGTCGGGCATTTGCAACCAATATTCACGTCCTGCAAAACCCGATCCAGAGAAACGCAACGAGTGACTTATGCGGTTTAAAATGTCACCGTAAATCATGGCATACTCTTGATGGTGTGTTATTAACTCGTTGCGTAGCTCATACCTAATTTGTTCCCAAGAATGTTCATTACCACTAAGAGAAACTGATATAGCCCGAAATCTACAATTTCCATCTCCATCCACGTCTGTAATATGCCCGACGTATGGATGAAATTCATTTGGAATTTCGTTCATAAGTGGGTTTAAAGTATTTATACGATTCAGTCGTTGTATCAAATTGATACAGACATATATATAAAATCGTTGTAGAATGCGATATATATATATATATATATATATATATATATATATATATATATATATATATATATATATATATATATATATATATATATATATATTCCAAAACAAAATATCAAATCTTTTTCTTTATAATAATAATAATAATAATAATAAATTTAATTTAATAATAATAATAACATTAATAATAATAATAATAATAATAATAAAGACAATAAAAGACGAAATTGAAATAAAACAAATCAGTATGTCAAATCAGGGGGTATAGTAAGAAATAGGGTAGCTATAGCACTACCTTTTTGGAAAACCTTTGAACTCCAATTATGAATACTTATTTAAATAAAAATAGCTTAAATAAATTACGATAAAAAAATCTGTAAGCAACATATACCTCTTACAAAAAAAATCAAAAAGTATTAAAAACCATAAAATATATATAATATATGTATGTTGCTGGAGTTGAATTATAGTATAATAAAATAAAATAGTAACAAACACATCAATCAATCAATTTCAATGTTTTTAGCCTTCATAATTTCACTAAGGCCGCACGGAGTAGGGCTCGCCAAGGGGGTCGCCAAGCCCCTTGGCCGCTCGCCAAAGCCACTCCACCGCCACTCGCCAGCGGCTCGTCATGCTCAACTCGCCAACGGCTTGGCGAGATGCCAAGCCAGGGAAAAGGTTTCAGAAATGACAATTTACCCCCCTGAACGGCTAGAAAATTAATTTGGCATCTTTTAAAAATTTTACACTTTTAACCCATATATAAAAAGTAGCCGTTTTTTTTTAAAAATCAGATTTTTCAAACTTCTTTCATCCCCTATATATATAGAACACACTCTCATTCATTTCACACAATAATCCCTTCCAAAACTCTCTCAAAATGTCTTCAAACAAAAAGAAAGGTTCAAAATCTTCCAAGAACCAATCTTCTAACACTCCACCTCCAAACCATCCATCAAACCTAGATACAAATGCGTATCATCCAATAATGTTTTCACCACAACCCGATGAGCCGTTGTTTTCACCGACACAAAACCAATTCTTAGCCAACTTTGTTTAACTTTTAAATTGTTAGTTGTTTGTGTTTTTTATTTTTAATGAAATGTTTTAATTTTAAGTAAAAAAACGAATTCTGTTTGTACAAGGACTAAAGTTGTAATTTCTCAAATTAATTTGGTTGGCAGTTCCTTGGCCATTGGCCACCACTCCCTACAAAATGGCCAAAACCTGTCAATCATTGTCTGGCCCACAAAAACCCCTTGGCCATCCCTTGGCCATTGGCCACCACTCCCTGCAGCCTAAGGGTGCGATTAACAGCACCCAGTACCCAATGTTTGCATGGGGGAATGATGGTGTTTTCACTTTTCATGACAGTGATGACACGACCTTGTGACGGCCGGAACAAAACCATTTCGGTTTTTATTAATTACTTCTTCGATATGACAGAAGTGTATTTGTATGTTGTGTAGCATTGCCTAGAGACTAAATATAGTTCGTATATATAATCTGCTTCATTATTATTCGGGTGTGACCCACATGTGGTTTTTATTAATTAATTATTTATAATGGTTACTAGAATAGAATTCTTTACAAAGCAAAGTTACACTCAAGTTTTATAAAGAAAATATAAACAAAATTGATGTAAAGGAATATGTCGCAAGAGAACATAAACAAAAGAATTAGTCTTTAATTATCATAACTTCATTCTCCAATACCTGACATAAGCGGAATTATAGAACAATAATTGAACCCGAATTGGAGGCTTTTTATAATTTTTTATAAATAGGTTTGTTTTAAAAATATCTTTCAAAAATAGGATATTTTTGAATTCATTTGTAAAAATAGGCTGGGTCTATCGTAAATAATCCGGATATATCAAAATATTACACTTTTAACCCTCATAAGTTACATATACCAACCTTCAAGGCTGGGTCTATCGTAACCTTGCTGTTTGGAATATTGTTCTTATGGCTTCCCATACCTGGAGACTCCTTTCTAATAAGGATTCTCTCTGGGTCAGGTGGATCCACTCGTACCGCCTCTGTGGGCGTAACTTCTGGGATGCCCCCAAGAAGCGCGGTACGGGCTATGCGTGGCGCAATATCCTCGACATGCGGGGTAAGATCAGGAGCTTTATTGTCACCAAGGTTGGTGATGGCTGCTCTACGTCTGCTTGGTTCGATAACTGGCATCCTGCTGGTCCCCTCTCTCAGTTCTTATCCGCCCGAAACATCCATACTGCGGGCTTCACTCCTGATTCTAAGGTTGCTGACCTTGTCGTCAACGGGTGTTGGGTGCGCCCCTATTGCTGGCAGGACTCCCATCACGTTCTGCTTTCTCATAACCCCCTTCTCTTTCCACGTCCGTTCCTGATAAACTCCTCTGGAGATCTTGCGACGGTAAGGTCTCTCCTTTTTCTGTCCGTTCTGTCTGGCACTCTATACGCCCCTCGTACCAGCCTGTCGACTGGTATCATCTTGTTTGGTACTCCCAGAATATCCCTAGACATGCCTTCATTATTTGGGTTGCTCTCAAAGATCGACTCAAGACCCATAATAAAATCAGAAGCTGGGAGACTAACGACAACCTTATCTGTGCCTTCTGCGGTGATTGTTCCGATTCCCTTCCACATCTTTTCTTTAAGTGTTCTTTCCCTTCTATGGTTTGGCATGATCTTCAGCATGTTATGAACCTCTCCTTCCCCACAAATTGATGGTCGGATATCATCAATCTCCTCAAGCCCATCACTAAGGGTAAGACTGTTTGGTCCATTATCTGAAGACTTATGCTTGCGGGAGCTATCTACCACATTTGGCAGGAAAGAAATAACCGGATTTTTAAGAATAAGAGACGATCGTATCATGATGTTGTCAAGACTATTATTGATGATGTCCGTTGTAGATTGGTGAGTCTCTCTATGAAACCTTCTCCTAATGTTATTTTGGGTAAAAGAGTATGGTCCCTTTCCTAACCTTGAGAGATGTATCTCCTATTTTCCACTATGGTCTATTATTCTCTCCTATCTCATCTTTTCTATTATATATTTCTCTGTTTGTATGGTTTGGTTTTTGTAGGATGTTTGCTTTTTATGTTCCTGTTATGTTCTCTTGTCCCAAATCATGTTTTGGTTCCTAGTATTCCCTTGTTGACCATTGGGGCCTGTCCCAATAGGTTTTTTTGTTGTTTTTTTGGTGGGGAGTCCCCAGCCTTAAATTGTATTTATTTTTTTTATTAATAAAATTTTCCAGAGGTACCGTCCTCTTTACCCAAAAAAAAAGAACTTCAAATTCTAACATAAAAAATAAGTTATAAAGAGTTTCTAATTTAAATTTTCAATTTTAACCCTCAATATTCCATATAAAATTATAAACTATATAAATACTTATCTACGTTAATATTTAACTATCTATAAAATAACTAGTTAACTATATATAAAATAACTTCCAATTCTATTTTTTCATCTTAAAATGTATTTATTTATTATCCTTAATAATTAACTACATAATTTATTTGTTGATAAAAAATATATAAATAGCTTATGTAATATAGTTTGTATAATATATAAATATTGAATTATCTTTTATAAAAAAATTGTGTTGTCATATTAGTAGAAAAGTAAGACATCTCTACAAATAAAAAAAGATAAAGCATTTGTCACTATTTATTTCACTAATCAGAAAAAGTGACAGTGTGACTTGTCATATAATTTTAATTTCAATATTTATATTATAAATTCAATAACAGTCAGTCTCATTTCATACTTCTTGAACAATCCTTTAATATTCTCACCTCAAAGCTACATTATTAGTTGTTACAACTTCGTTCACATTTTCACCATCATTAATCAAGGGTTTTCCATCATTTATTTATAAGGTATGTATTATTGTCTAAGAATCTTTGCATATATTTGATTGTAAATATTATATGAGGCATAATAATTTATTTATTATATCTTATAAATTATTATGCAGTGATATTTACATATGTATTATCGTTATGGCTCTAGATCGTCCATTTCTGATCGATTTATATTGGAGTGGTGAATATGAAAATGGATTCATAAAGGGTGATCAATCAACTTTGACTACTTCAAATATTGTTAGGCATAAAATGGGCTTTGAAGAACTTAAAGATTTGGTTTATGCACATGTTGGAGTTGACAAAATAGCCTATAAGTTGAATATCTCATTATGTTACCAATTTGGTGGCAGAAATAATATAGCGCATCATAAATGATTCAAGTTTAGACGTCATGTATTATTTAGCTGAGAATGAGTAAAATTATTGTCGACAAGTTCTTGCTGAAATTGTATAAAATCATCAAGAACAAACAAGTGTGCCTCTAAATATCGGTTTTGTAAATATTCTTCGTAATTTTGATGTATTAGGACCGGTACAATCACAAGTAATCAATCCTTCAAATGTACCATTTCTTTTTCCAAATGATGATAGATTAGAAACATATAATGACTTTGGGTTTGATGAGCCCAACTCGGAGTATAGTGAAAAGAATGTAAGTGATTCGTTAAGCGATGTTGAGAATGAGTCAGATGATATAGGTGAAACTCCAATTGTGAACTTTATGAATGATATTAGAGTTGCAGGAGATGATGATATACCATATTTTGAAAACACCATTCATATAGATATTTGGAAGAATCTGAAAACATAATAAGGTGAGGAATGCAATGTAAAAAAGGTAGTAACACTTTGGTTGATCGCACAAAACAAAGAGTTTAAAGTGTATGAAAGTAAAAGTAGATTATGGCTAGCAAAGTGTAAGACTCTAGGATGTAACACCCCTTTTCTCAAACCATATTTAAAGTACAAATACAGTTTTCAAACATAATTTTACAACTCGTGACTATAAAATAGCCACTTAAATTTTTTGATTTCTTTTACAAACTTAACTCGAGGGGGTATTACAGACTCAATACAGATACCATAATTTAAACTTACAGTATTTAAACCGGTCCCAACTGCAGTCTTTGCTCCTTTCACCTAAGTACATAGCATTTTAAAAATAATATACGTGAGACATAAAGCCTCGTGAGTGATATGGGTTTAGACCCAAAAGCTTTTCTGTTCAAAACTTGATATATTAAAAGTACACTGCTCAAAACTGATTTATTTCATAATTCTCAAAATATCTTTTCTTCTTTACTTTCAAACTTTAAAAAGACTTTCTTTCATAAAACTACTTTCTTTCTCATTTTCTCGTGACCAACTGAAACTTATGAATTAAGTTAATTAATTCATTCAACTAGCTCCCCTCGTGGGACAGAACAGATCTGCCCACTCGGTTATGCTCATTCTGTCTCCCCTTTGTGACTTGGAACGAATTCAAGCACAAGGGTATACTTAAGCTAGACAACTACTTCGCGACGGGAGGTACCATCCCAGTAGTGTCTTCTGATCCCCCGATTATGTGGGTGATCCTAGTCCGGACAACTGGCTCATACTTCTTTAGTTCTTACTTCATTTCATCTCAAATTGGTCAAAACGGGACACAATTTGTAAACAACTCTTACTCAAACATTTTTATAACTCTTTGCTAAAAATACTTTCAAAACTGCTTTTGACATCTTAGTTCCTATAAGGAACTTCTTTCAAAATACTTTGTAAACAATACTTTAAAAATCTGCTTCTAACACTAAGCCCTTATATAGAGCTTCATTAAAAACTATTTTCCAAACTTTAGTATTTATAAACATTTGGAAATCATACCTTTCTGAAAATAATATTTTGCTATGTACTATAAAAATCCTCATAAAACTCACCTTGATTCTATTTCGGTTTACTAAGCTTCTCGTACGGCTTTTCCCTTCCCGTGCTCAACAACGTTTGAAGCACCACCTATACAAATCGTATATATAAATACTCAATATAAATAATTCTATAAGGCTAAGGTCTCATATAATATAGCTCTAGGTTATAATAAATGTATAACCATTTATAAACTCGTTTTACGGTTTTCTCCGACATACGCGTATACTGCTACAGTACCCCCGAGGGGTCGTATTTCAGTTCCGACTCTTTTCCATGAAATCTTTGACTATATTAGACTTGTGTTTCAAATTTGGAGTTCATTGGACAAGTCTAGCTCAAATTCTAAAAATCATGGGCATGAATAGTAATTTTAGCCTCTGCCGCTACAGTGATTTTTCCGCAAGGTAGAATTACGAATTTGACCATTCCCGACATGTTCTTATACCATGTTAGGGTTATGTCTAAAATTTCAGGTCAATCGGACATGTCTAGCTATGGTTTCTAGCGTTTGAGTTATTTGAAAATTTTAACATTTTTGGTCCCTGTCTGGCCCCTGACTGAAGGCGCACTGCGCCTGGCTAGGGGCGCACTGCGCCTGGGCGCACCCCGCCCTGGTCCTGGGCGCACTGCGCCTGGCGCCTGGGCAGTAGCCTGTTCAGTCGCGATTTGTGCACTGTAGCACGCAGTTTTCACCCATTAAGCACTTATTTCAGTGCTTAATCGTATGGGGTTTGTTCTAGGACTAAAACCCTTGACTAATAACATGTTTTAAGCTATTAAAAACACTTCAATAGCTCAATTACAGAAATTAACGTTCTTGGCTAAACTTGAAAATTCTCAATTATAGCATCCTACTTTCATGTTTATGGGTTAAGTTCTTAACTAATGGCTTATTGGAAGCATTAGCTACTTAACCCACATGAATTACAGCTGCAATTTCAGTTTCAATTTCTTCCCGAGACCAAATTCAATCACATACCCAAAAACTAGGTTAAAGAGGATGAATTCTTACCTTGGAATCACTAATTCCAACCTTTGATTCCTTTGATTTCTTAGCAACCTTCAAGAACTTCTTCCTTTCTCTAGCTCTCTCTCGTGCTCTCTAGAATTCTCTGAAGTTGTAAGAACTAATGAGGATAATAGCTAATATATAATGTATATATTTAGTTTTTATAAAAACTTTACACTTTAGTCCCTAACCTTCCATTTCTTCTACAAAAATGATCCAAAGGGAATAACTTTACCATTTATACTTCATTACTCCCAACTAAACATTTTCATGACATTTTTGGTCATTTTCATGCCAAATGACCAATTTGCCCTTTTTGGTCAAATTTTACTATTCACGCGTCAAAACTCCAAATTTCACATAAACTTTTATTTCTCATTATATTAATTTACAAATACGTATTATTACATATAATAGTCATACAATACGATAAAAGACGATTTTACCCTTTTTGACTTTTTCGCGGGTTCTTACAGTCACCCCTCCTTAAGCGGATTCCGTCCTCGGAATCTTTTCGTAATCGGTGAAATTCGGATATCTTCTCTTCATTTCTGCTAATGTTTCCCAAGTCAAGTTTGACCCTAAGGGATGCTTCCACTTAACAAGTACAAGGTCAATCTCCTTGTTCCTTAGCTTTTTAGTCTGCCTTTCTAGGATGGCTTCGGGTTCCTCAATCAGTTTGCTAGGAGTCTCCACCCTCAGGTCAGTATACGGTATTACTAATTCTTCTTTACCAAAATACTTCTTCAAGTAGCATACATGAAAGGTATCATGTATTCCACTGAGTTCGGGTGGTAACTCTATCTTGAATGCTTGTAACCCAACTCTCTTCAGGATTCTAAAAGGTCCAATGTACCTTGGACTCAACTTTACTCTCTTGCCAAATCTAACCACTCCTTTCCATGGCGACACTTTAATCATCACCAAATCTCCTTCTTGCAAGTCATACGGTCTCTTCTTCAGATTTGAGTAACTCCTCTGTCGATCTTGTGCGGCTTTCATATTGGCTTGAATTACTCCAATCTTCTCATTAGTTACTCTAACAATCTCTGGTCCTGTAAGTTTTGTCTCACCCGCTTCCAACCAGTATAAAGGAGTTCTACACTTTCTACCATACAATGCCTCAAAGGGTGGCATTTTGATGCTGGAATGGTAGCTGTTGTTGTATGCAAACTCCACTAATGGCAGGTGTTCATCCCAACTACCTCCAAATTCCATCACGCATGACCGTAGCATGTCTTCTAATGTCTGAATCGTTCGTTCACTCTGACCATCCGTTTGTGGATGATACGCTGTACTTAGCTGAATTCTTGTCTCCATTTTCTCTTGTAAAGCACTCCAAAAGTTAGAGGTGAATCTAGGGTCTCTGTCTGACACAATAGACGACGGTGCACCATATCTTCTTAACACTTCATCTGTATACAACTGGGCTAACTACTCCATTTGAGTAGTTTCTTTTATGGCTAGAAATAGTGCACTCTTGGTCAATCTGTCTACTATGACCCATATGCTATCCTGACCTCTTCTCGTTCTCGGTAACCCGACAACCAAGTCCATGGTTACATCTTCCCACTTTCCGGCTGGAATGTGCAATGACTGAGCATCTCCATGCGGGACTTGATGTTCCGCCTTGACTTGTGCATAAATAACACACTTGGAGATGTACTTAGCTATCCTCTTCTTCATTCCAGGCCACCAGTACTGTCTTCTAAGATCTTGATAAGTCTTGGTACTCCCTGGATATATGGAATACTTTGACCTATGTGACTCTTCTAGAATCAGCTTTTTCAGACTTCCTGCTTTCGGTACCCAATTGCGGGTTCTAGAAGTCTTTAGCTCTTGTTTACTTATCTCAAACTGCATGTCTTCCGCGTTTCTCATTCTCTCAAGTATATGCTTTTTCCAACTTATTGTTGGACTGCTTTAATCTGTTCTATAATACTGGACACTAGTGTTATACGTATCATTCTTGCATTGATTCTTTTCTCTGAAACTTTTCTACTCAATGCATCTGCTGTTACACTTGCTTGCCTGAATGGTATACAATCTCGCAAACATAATCACTGATCACTCTAACTATCTTTTCTGTCTTATGTTCAGCTCTATTTGAGTGAACACATAATGCAAACTCTTGTGATCAGTGAATAGCTTGCGCTTTGCTCCATACAGGTAATGCCTCCAGTTTTCAAGGCAAATACTATTGCTAGCTCTATATCATAAGTAATATACTTTGTTTCTAGGGCTTTCAACTATCTGGGAATATATGCTATACTTTTACTCCTCTACATCTACACACAGCTGAGCCCTCTATGTGAGGTATTGTCGTATCCTTCAAAATCTTCTGTCCCATCTGGTAATATAAGGACAGACGCATTACTCGACTTCTCTTTTAATGTACTAAAAGCTTTTACTTATTCTTCTTACTTGAGTAAATTTCATATTTTAAATTTACTTTCTCTCTCTTATTTAAGAAACTCTATCACTTTATACTTTATTATAGAAATTTGACTTTCCAACAGTCAATCTACATTTCTAATTACTTCTTTCTTGTCATTAGTCTCATATATATATTTATACGATATCTGTCTACTTTACCTTTATACATTTTCTTTAGAAGTTTCACAACTTCGTATATCTACATATACCAGAGGAATTGACTTTTCAAAAGTCAATCATTATTCTTGTTTCTTTTGTCTTATATTTAAAGAATTTTCTATCCTTTCTCTCTTTTCCTTTGTCTTTACTATTATTTTTCTTACATTCTCATAAGGTTATTACCTTATCATCTTATTACTTGCATGTATTACTTTTATAAATACATGTCTAATATCATTCTTTACTTATATTATTATTTTTTTTATCTTTCGGCGTATTAAAGATCTAAACATCTCTTTCACTTTTCTTATATTTTAGTAAATTTCAATCTCTTTTACTCATTATTCTTTCTAGTATAATCTTGTCTTTTTCATTTTTCAGTTTCTTTATAGTACTCCTTTGAGTACACTTCTTATTTTCTTAGGTACCCCATATACCATTCTCATCTTATTACTTATGTTTTAATATTTTTGTGTAGTTCTTATTTCTCACACTAATGCTTAGTTTAGCATTCTATCTCTTCTTTACTCTTTACTTGTTATGGCTAATGCCAAAAATAACTTTTACTTTTCTTTTTATCCTGACTGCATTTTAACCATATTTCAATAAAGATTGGCATTCCTGACTCAACAATTTCTTGTTTTATCCCATTATACTTATTAAGCATACACTATTTGTCAAATTTATATAGATTACCCCCATATATATATTTTTTATAGACATTCAGTCTCTATGTCTCATACATTTTACTCATAATTGTTTTTTTTTTTTAGGTTTGATACCTAAAATTTCTTTTTACCATTTCTCTCCACGTGCCATAAGGCTATATGCCCAACACATTACATTATTATTTCCTTTAAACATCTTTTATTTACTCTCTTCATTTATATATATTTTTAAGCGATATACACTATACTTTTTCCGATGTTTCATAACTACTAGTCATGTACCGAACTTTTCTCTAATCTTTGGCTATTTTTACCCATTACTTCCGCTTAGAAATAGTCACTGCCTGTCTCTTTATTTTAATTCTTTATCTAACATTTATCTGAATATACACTTTTACTCTTTATATCATATTTGACTCTTTGTCTAATACCTATCCAAATATTTGCTTTTATTCTTTATCCCCTGTTGTTGGTGACTCTCAATCATTTTCTCACAGTCCTTCGGTTATACTTTTATCATTCTCAATTCTTCTTATTTCATATTTATATGGTCACTAAATCTGATTTTCAAATGACCATTTCTTTAATGACTATCTTTATATTTTTCTCAGTGTCATCATTATCTGTATTATCTTTAACTGTTCATCTAATATTTAATTAGGTATTTAGTCTCTCTATTGTCTCAACCCATTCTCTTGCATTATAAAAATGCAACCTACTCATAGTCTTTAACAAATTTTATTACTTTCCCATTCAATTAACTTACTTTGTTATATTGCTCACTATAATACATTTTAAACTTAGTTGTTTGCTTCAACTATTAGATATTTTTATTTGTCATATTACTCTCAAGTTTGGAAGTCACAACTTCCCATTTCCGATATTTTCATTTCTGTCTTAGATTCATCTTCTACTACTTGGTTAAGTAGTTTGCTTTCATTTTATACTATCTTATTTACTTACAATTTTTATATACATACTTTCATTTCTTGGTTGTCCACGAACAACCCATCATACTACTTTTTAATATTTACACTTCAATTGGGTTTATCCAACTCACTTCTTTTTACTCTTTCTGCTTAAATGTTTTCATTCTTCTTTCTTATATGAATTTCATTCATATATCTGTACTCACATTCTTTTTCCAATCTTTCTTTCTTTAGTCGCCATAGTGACATTACTCTTATTATTTGTTTTTAGTCCATAATCATAATTCATTCTGTTAGGCAACTGAAATACTCAGTTATACTCTTTATTTTATAACTGTACTATACACTTCATTACTTCTATTAACATTTTCAATACATTTACACATTCTAGCCATATCTCTTTTATTGATTTCTGTTATACTTTACATTATTTCTCATATTATACGGTGGTTATCAGAACCACAAATTTGCATATTTTTTTTTCATAATTACCTTTTTATTCTTGTCATCTTATTTTTCAGTGTTCTTTACTCGTATTTTCTTATGTTTTATTACATATACTTTATACTGACTCATATAGAGTATGGGATTTTTCCCTTATATATATCTCATAGTTGCTATTTTGTCTTTAACACTTTTTCTTTTATACTGTATTGTTTCCAGTCATACTGGATTTTCTTCCATAGGTATACTGAATCTATACCCCTCAAACCTCTTACACTTATCTCTTACAGCTTCACATGATTCCTGTGTGGTTCCACCAGACTCAAATGTATATCCTGTGATTAGAATAGTACGGGCCCATATTATTATAACCACCTATACACATTTGCTTCCCATTTTACCACCAGGACTCATGTTCCGCTGTTGTAGATTTACTTCCAATTCTACTTACTCTTAACATCATACTCAAGTATGTACCCAACTTAACTCCTACATAGTTTAAGTCTAGGTTCAAGTACTGACACCTAGTTCGCTTAAACTATGGCTCTGATACCAAAACTGTAACACCCCTTTTCTCAAACCATATTTAAAGTACAAATACAGTTTTCAAACATAATTTTACAACTCGTGACTATAAAATAGCCACTTAAATTTTTTGATTTCTTTTACAAACTTAACTCGAGGGGGTATTACAGACTCAATACAGATACCATAATTTAAACTTACAGTATTTAAACCGGTCCCAACTGCAGTCTTTGCTCCTTTCACCTAAGTACATAGCATTTTAAAAATAATATACGTGAGACATAAAGCCTCGTGAGTGATATGGGTTTAGACCCAAAAGCTTTTCTGTTCAAAACTTGATATATTAAAAGTACACTGCTCAAAACTGATTTATTTCATAATTCTCAAAATATCTTTTCTTCTTTACTTTCAAACTTTAAAAAGACTTTCTTTCATAAAACTACTTTCTTTCTCATTTTCTCGTGACCAACTGAAACTTATGAATTAAGTTAATTAATTCATTCAACTAGCTCCCCTCGTGGGACAGAACAGATCTGCCCACTCGGTTATGCTCATTCTGTCTCCCCTTTGTGACTTGGAACGAATTCAAGCACAAGGGTATACTTAAGCTAGACAACTACTTCGCGACGGGAGGTACCATCCCAGTAGTGTCTTCTGATCCCCCGATTATGTGGGTGATCCTAGTCCGGACAACTGGCTCATACTTCTTTAGTTCTTACTTCATTTCATCTCAAATTGGTCAAAACGGGACACAATTTGTAAACAACTCTTACTCAAACATTTTTATAACTCTTTGCTAAAAATACTTTCAAAACTGCTTTTGACATCTTAGTTCCTATAAGGAACTTCTTTCAAAATATTTTGTAAACAATACTTTAAAAATCTGCTTCTAACACTAAGCCCTTATATAGAGCTTCATTAAAAACTATTTTCCAAACTTTAGTATTTATAAACATTTGGAAATCATACCTTTCTGAAAATAATATTTTGCTATGTACTATAAAAATCCTCATAAAACTCACCTTGATTCTATTTCGGTTTACTAAGCTTCTCGTACGGCTTTTCCCTTCCCGTGCTCAACAACGTTTGAAGCACCACCTATACAAATCGTATATATAAATACTCAATATAAATAATTCTATAAGGCTAAGGTCTCATATAATATAGCTCTAGGTTATAATAAATGTATAACCATTTATAAACTCGTTTTACGGTTTTCTCCGACATACGCATATACTGCTACAGTACCCCCGAGGGGTCGTATTTCAGTTCCGACTCTTTTCCATGAAATCTTTGACTATATTAGACTTGTGTTTCAAATTTGGAGTTCATTGGACAAGTCTAGCTCAAATTCTAAAAATCATGGGCATGAATAGTAATTTTAGCCTCTGCCGCTACAGTGATTTTTCCGCAAGGTAGAATTACGAATTTGACCATTCCCGACATGTTCTTATACCATGTTAGGGTTATGTCTAAAATTTTAGGTCAATCGGACATGTCTAGCTATGGTTTCTAGCGTTTGAGTTATTTGAAAATTTTAACATTTTTGGTCCCTGTCTGGCCCCTGACTGAAGGCGCACTGCGCCTGGCTAGGGGCGCACTGCGCCTGGGCGCACCCCGCCCTGGTCCTGGGCGCACTGCGCCTGGCGCCTGGGCAGTAGCCTGTTCAGTCGCGATTTGTGCACTGTAGCACGCAGTTTTCACCCATTAAGCACTTATTTCAGTGCTTAATCGTATGGGGTTTGTTCTAGGACTAAAACCCTTGACTAATAACATGTTTTAAGCTATTAAAAACACTTCAATAGCTCAATTACAGAAATTAACGTTCTTGGCTAAACTTGAAAATTCTCAATTATAGCATCCTACTTTCATGTTTATGGGTTAAGTTCTTAACTAATGGCTTATTGGAAGCATTAGCTACTTAACCCACATGAATTACAGCTGCAATTTCAGTTTCAATTTCTTCCCGAGACCAAATTCAATCACATACCCAAAAACTAGGTTAAAGAGGATGAATTCTTACCTTGGAATCACTAATTCCAACCTTTGATTCCTTTGATTTCTTAGCAACCTTCAAGAACTTCTTCCTTTCTCTAGCTCTCTCTCGTGCTCTCTAGAATTCTCTGAAGTTGTAAGAACTAATGAGGATAATAGCTAATATATAATGTATATATTTAGTTTTTATAAAAACTTTACACTTTAGTCCCTAACCTTCCATTTCTTCTACAAAAATGATCCAAAGGGAATAACTTTACCATTTATACTTCATTACTCCCAACTAAACATTTTCATGACATTTTTGGTCATTTTCATGCCAAATGACCAATTTGCCCTTTTTGGTCAAATTTTACTATTCACGCGTCAAAACTCCAAATTTCACATAAACTTTTATTTCTCATTATATTAATTTACAAATACGTATTATTACATATAATAGTCATACAATACGATAAAAGACGATTTTACCCTTTTTGACTTTTTCGCGGGTTCTTACATAGGAAGTCAAGGAGGAAGTTCATATACACCATGTTGCGCATGGTATGTTCGTGATATCAAGAAGAAAAATCATCATATGTGGAATATTACACGTTGGGTGGATGCACACAATTGTTTTGGGTCATATATATGCAATAATAACAGAAATTTGAACTATACAACTATTGCCTCATACATCATCCATTCAATTGCAAAATATGTTGCTAAGCCTGTGAAACATATACAAGCAGATATTAAAATAGATCAAATGTTGATGTTTCATATGGGAAGGCATGTCGTGGTAGGAGAAGAACCATAGAGAATATTTATGGAACTTGCACGAGTAACTTTGCTGAGTTATCTAAGTATATTGCAGCTTTGCTGGATTCAAATCCTAGTACAGTTGTAAAGTGGTTTCATATTACAAATGGCTCATCACAAGCAGCGACATTCAAATATATTTTTTGGGTTTTTATACTTGCTATTGATGCGTTTCATTTATGTCGACATGTTATTTCTATTGATGGTTGTCATTTGAAGGGTTCATACAAGAGGAAAATGCTTGTTGCTGTTACAAAAGATGCCAACAATAATATCTTACTGATTGCTTATACCATTGTTGATGAGGAGACTTCACATAACTGATGTTAGTTTTTGTACTGATTCAGAAATTATGTTGCTCAAGGTAGACAATTGTGTGTTCTTTCAGACAGGCATCAAGGAATAATTCATGCAATGGAAAATATAAAAGAATGGAAAGAGCCATTAGGATACCATCGACTCTGTCTTCGTCACATTAGAAGCATCATGGAAAGGTATAATAATGTGAGCCTTAAAACATTTTGTTGGGCTATAGGAAGCACCACACAGAAAAGAAAGTTTGTTAAGTGTATAAAAGAGATAAAAACAATCAATCGTGAAGCTTGAGAATATTTAAAACAAATTAAGAGAAGTCAATGGTGTCTTTTGACCTCATTCCATTGAACTGTGCAATTATTTCGGAAGCATAGTTCTACTGCAATGGATTGCAATACACCTCTACCACGATGTATGTGGCGTTTGTTCCTTAAATGCGAGACTTGTGCACAAAGCCATAATATGACCAAGTTTGACTATAATGAAGGTGTCTACAAAATTGTCACCAAGTTTCAAATAAATTAAAAGGGAGGAAATACACATACTGCCAATTATTTTCAACATATGTGCACATGTGGTAAGTGGCAGATGGAAAATTTTCCATGTTTACTTGCTCTAACAGTTTGTAGTTATAGATGGGATAACCCTCTTTCCATTGTCAATACAATTTATACAACTATGACGTATAAACAACAATATAATTATGATTTTGTACCACTATCTCACACCAATTATTGGTTGGAGTTTGATTGGAACATTGAAGCAAATTACTCAAAACTATCTATTAGTCGAGGTCGGAGGCCTGCAAATCGGTTTCTTAATGAGATGACGTTCGACATCCATATAAACCCTGTAGATGTGGACTATGTCATCAAACTAGTCATAACCGAAGAAATTGCTTAAATTCTCAATCAAGATTCAATGAGATGTGAACTATGTAATTTCATTATTAATCTTGTGATTTTCTCTTTGATTTTTTCTTGTATTTCTTTTGTAGTTTCATGCTAGTGTTTTCTTGTAATTTATTGTTTAATTAAGCTTGCATTTTCGTAACATTGTAATATATTCTATTTGGTATGAGCTTGAAGGTTTTGATGAGATTGTTGTAATGATATAAGTTGTAAAAAACAATATATAAAGTTTAATTATATATTATGAATAAAAAAATTATATATTTGATAGGATAATAGTAGAAAATAAAATACTTAAAAGTAAGAGGTATAAAATGAAAATATAATATAAATGTAAGGGTTAAAATTGTATTTGAAAAGGGTTAAAAGTGTAAAGTTATAAAACACTCGGATGATTTGTTGTGGAACCATTTAAACTAACCTAGTTTTGCAAATGAATTCAAAAGTAGCCTATTTTTGAAAGACAATTCTCAAAGAGACTTATTACTCGAATTGATGGATTTTTATAGCTATAAACCTGATGGATCACGGATCTTAGATCCTAATCATTTTAAAGATGAGCTTTACAACCTTTGACTTGACTTGATACACATTTACTCTACTGATTACTTCATGCCTCATGAGGGAGGGAGGGGGAATACTCAACCTCCCCTAGATGACGTTTTATTGATTCCACATTAAGATGGATTGAGGTGTACTACTAAATGTGTCACACACATGCTTCTATGATGGACGACTCTGGTTAGACTCTATCCTAATCATGTCAGGATGAGGTGGCGCTTAGTTTCCCTTTGCCTCCTAACATATGGGTTTCGATACTATCTGGACACTTTTATGCTACATTTTGTGGAGTTTTCATTGTCTTGTTTAGATATTGTATATAGCGTTTTTATCTGGCTGTATATTATGGAGGTTTACACTCATTAAGAGTCTGTATCTTTTTGCGCTAGCAGCTTGCTAATTTCTTTAATAAAATAATTTGTTTGTCGTTCAAAAAAATAAAATAAAAATAAAACTTGATGGATTCTTTGCCCCATACTCTACCACTATAAATTGACGTGGAGAGGCTCTATATTCTATTATTAAATATTCCTACATGTGTTCCTACTCATTAGATAAATACAAATGTCAAAAACAATAGATGAGATTAAGAGAAATGATAAGTGGGTTCTGAAAGGTTTTCTGCAACCATGAACTAAATAACCTAAGTTCACATGCAACCTATAAGGATCTATGTTTTCTTCTAATTGAACATATAACAAAACCTAAAGGCCATAAGAAAATTAACTAAAAGAATAAATATAGAAAAACCAACCTTTTAGAATTTTCTGGAAGCTGAGCAGCAAAAATATCTTGCCTCAAATGAGATCACACCCAAGCAAGGAGGTTTATGGATCGAAATTCCAGAGAGAAATAATAGAATGAGCAACTGATAATGAGGTCTAGGGGTCCCTATTTATAGGAAACCAAAGGGTAAAGCTAGAAACCCTAGCCGCAGCCCATTTTCCGGATTATGTGTACGCGCGCCGCGGCCTTTACATTGGCGCGCCGCGCGCCCCAATTCAACTATTGAATTCGTACGGATATGTACGCGCATCGCAGCCTTTACATTGGCGCGCCGCGCGCCGCAATTCAACTATTGAATTCGTACGACTTTAATCCATGACCTCCTGATTAATCCAATTAATGTCACAGAAATTAATCCAATTAATTTCTGATTAATTATTAATCAAACAATACTATTTCTAATTAATATATTATCTCCATAATATATTAACAAACAATATCTTGATTTATTAGTCATATAATAAATCAACCATTTCTCTCTACTTAACTTTCCAACAACCTCCAGCCATGAGGGCAACCCAAATGGACTGTGCTACTATTAATTAGGCAAATACTAATTATTAATCATGGCTTAGACACCTAATCCAACAGTCTCCCACTTGGATAAGTCTATGACTATAATTACCAATTTAACCTCTAATTAACCAGCACTTTTAGCTTCCTAGAAACCACTGCCAAACTCTGATCTAATCAGTTCTGTCCATAGATAAGTGATCAGATGATCCTCCGTCCAACAAGATATTTTTCAGACTCAAGACATGGATTAAAGTCAATCCCGGTCTGATTCACTGTTCCTCGATTTCCGATTTGCATATGACTCTTAGACTACCAATTTAGTCCTGGTTGGCCAACCATTTTAGTCAACTTCAAATTCATCGAGAGGCCTACAGATATCTGTTCCCCGTTAGGGTCAAGGGACGAATAAGCTTCGACTCATATACTTATGTCTTTTACCAGACAAATCACTCACAACAATACGTTTTATAACACCGAGTTACCGATGCGTTTTCATATTATCAATGAACAACCGTCTAATAAATCATAACTCATATGTCTTAGCTTAAAGATCAAAAGATATTATCGTCTCAACATTGCTCGTGATGAAATCCATGAAGCAATCCATTGAGCGCGGGTTTATCCAATACCCAAATCTCCATTTCCAAGTACTCACGAATGGTGCAGCAATCCAATTGCAATGTCTAACTCCTTAGACAATCTATTACCAATTCATGACAGTCTTACTTCACACTTACTCCCAAAAAGTGTAATCGACTGTGGATATTTGAATAATCCAATTATTCAGGAAGTAAAACATGCAAAATGAAACACAATGATAAAGTATTGACAAAAGTAGTAAACCATTACTCATTAATAAATCTCTATTATTAAATCACAAGAGTCAAATACAATACATTGTCACAAGTTTCGAAACCTATCTAATTTACATAAACTTTATATCATCTCTTAATCCAATGCTCCTAGCATGCTGATTATGCTTAATCCTACTCAGAGCCTTTGTCAAGGGATCTGCAGGATTATCTTCCGATGATACCCTCTTTACCACGAGGTGACCTTCTTCTACCTTATGCCTTATATAGTGGTAGTTTCTGTCGATATGCCTGGACTTTCCATGGTCTCGCGGTTCCTTTGTTAAGGCGACCGCACCTTCGTTATCGCAGAACAGTTCCACGGGCTCCTGAATACTCGGGACTACTCCAAGGTCACCGATGAAGTTCTTCAGCCAAGCCGCTTCCTTAGACGCTTCACTTGCTGCTATATACTCTGATTCACAAGTAGAATCAGCCACCGTATCTTGCTTGGAACTTTTCCAAGTTACTGCTCCTCCGTTCAGAAGGAATACCCAGCCAGACTGAGACCGACCACTGTCTCTATCCGTCTGAAAACTGGCATCCGTATATCCTTCAACTCTCAATGTATCACTGCCTCCAAGGACCAACACCATGTCCTTTGTCCTTCGCAGATACTTGAGTATATTCTTTACAGCTATCCAATGCGCCCTTCCAGGGTTACCCTGGTGCCGACTGACCATGCTCAAGGCAAAGGCCACGTCAGGGCGAGTACACGTCATAACGTACATGATCGATCCTACGGCCGAAGCGTAAGGTACCCGACTCATTTCAGCTATTTCTTCGTCTGTACTCGGACTTTGAGTCTTACTCAATTTTGCATTACTTTGGATAGGTAGCTCTCCCTTCTTGGAATTTTCCATACTAAACCTTTTCAGTACTTTTTCCAAGTATGTACCCTGACTAAGTCCAATTAGTCTCTTCTTCCTATCTCTCAATATTCTTATCCCGAGAATGTAGGCAGCCTCTCCTAGGTCCTTCATGGCGAAACATTTCCCAAGCCAAGCCTTGACACCTTGCAAGGTTGGAATATCGTTTCCCATGAGCAGTATGTCATCGACATACAGCACCAGAAAGGTGACTATACTCCCACTAGCCTTGACATATACGCAGGACTCATCCTCGCTTCTAGAGAAACCAAACTCTTTGACTTTCTCATGGAAACAAAGATTCCAACTGCGAGAAGCTTGCTTCAATCCGTAGATTGATCTCTCAAGCTTACACACCTTATTAGGATACTTTGCATCGACAAAACCCTCTGGCTGATTCATGTAGACATCCTCAATCAACTTTCCATTAAGGAAGGCGGTTTTGACGTCCATCTGCCAAATTTCATAGTCATGAAATGCAGCTATGGCCAGCATAATCCTAATAGACTTTATCTTGGCTACTGGTGAGAAGGCCTCGTCATAGTCAACCCCTGGGTTTGAGTAAAGCCCTTCGCAACCAGTCTTGTCTTGAAAGTGTGTACCTTTCCGTCTATGTCGGTCTTCTTCTTGAAGATCCATTTGCACCCGACTGTCTTTCGACCCGGTACGTTGTCAACCAAGTTCCAAACTTGATTGTCATACATGGACTTGATCTCGCTATCCATGGCCTCTTTCCACTTGGCAGACTCAGGGCCCGCCACTGTTTCCTGGTAGTTAGCTGGTTCATCTAAATTTATCAGTGTCCTATCACTGACAAACGTGTCCCCATCCGAAGTTATATGGAAACCATAAAACTCGGGTGGCATGCTAACCCTACCAGAACGCCTAAGAGGTAAGGATACATCTGTCGGACCAACAGGAACTTCTACCTCATGTTGGTTGCTAGTTTCTCCTAAGGTTGCGTCATCTGATGACTCTTGAATTTCTTCCAGATCAATGGTACTCCCACTGTCCTCTCTGAATATGAGCTCTCTCTCTCGAAAGACCGCTCGTCTAGCTACAAAGACCACGTCCTCGCTCGGTCTGTAGAATAGATATCCAAATGACTGTTTGGGATAACCAAGGAAGAAACACCTTTCGCTTCTGTTTGCGAGTTTGTCTTGAGTCTCTCGTCTAACGAAAGCCTCACAATCCCAGACCTTGATATGTGCCAACGAGGGAACTTTCCCCGTCCACATCTCATGAGGTGTTTTAGCAACCTTCTTAGTTGGGACAAGATTGAGGATATGGGCGGCAGTCTCTAAGGAATACCCCCAGAAGTGAATGGGAAGTGAAGCTCGACTCATCATGGAACGAACCATGTCCAACAGGGTTCGGTTGCGCCTTTCTGCAACACCATTCAACTGTGGTGTCCTGGGAGGTGTCAACTGCAAAACTATTCCGCATTCCTTTAGATAGTCTAGGAACTCGATACTTAGATACTCTCCGCCTCTGTCGGACCTGAGCATCTTTATCTTCCTGCCTAATTGATTCTCTACTTCGTTCTTGAACTCTTTGAACTTTTCAAAGGTGTCCGACTTGTGCTTGATCAAGTAGATATAACGGTATCTACTAAAATCGTCGGTAAAGGTCACGTAGAACCGCGTGCCATCCTTTGTGGTTGATCTGAATGGACCACACACATCCGTGTGAATGATGTCCAGCAGACCCTCACCTCTTTCAAAAGATCCTTTGAAAGGTGATTTAGTCATCTTGCCCAACAGACAAGATTCGCATATATCATCCGACCTGAGGTCGAATGATTCCAACATTCCATCCTTTTGGAGTTGGGCGATGCGTTTCTTGCTGATGTGCCCGAGCCGACTATGCCACAGACATGCCTTTTCTACACCACTAGTAGAATCAATATAATTTACACTATGTCCTAAATTGTCAAACACATTCAACAGTTTCATACACACCATCACAAGGATAAGCAGTGAAAATCAAAATACCATTTTTGAAAACAGAAATCGAACCAATTTTATTATCAAAAGAAAATTGAAATCCTTGTCTGAACAATGCGTGAAATGAAATAATGTTTCTTGCCATTTCTGGCGAATAGCAACAATTAAATAACTCTATACTAACATCACTACTAAGCACTAAACTGTAAACGCCGATCTTGGTAACAGGGGACGATCTCCTATTGCCCATGATCAAGTTTAGTCTACCGTGCTCCACCTCCCTGCTTTCCTTTAGGCCCTGCAGATCAGAACAAATGTGAAAACCACATCCTGTATCAAGGACCCAAGAATTAGAAGATGGTGAGTTTTTAGAGATAGTGTATATACCTGCTGTCGATGGCTTTACTTTCCCATCCTTGACATCCTGCAAGTATTTGGGGCAGCTTTTCTTCCAATAGCCCTTCTCTTTGTAGTAAAAACAGTTGGCTTCATCAGGGTTGGCCACACAAGGAATGTGGGAAGTCTTGGTTCTCGAGCCATTACTGGATGACCCGACCTGAACCTTTTCCCTCCAATTTTGCTTAGGAGGGCCCTTCCTTTTCTTTCCTTTGCCACTTCTGATGGCTAGGACGGGCTGATTAACCGAGGGTACACTTTTACCCTTCATCCCGTCCTCAGCTACTCGAAGCATGCGATGCAACTCAGTCATATTAGCCTGATTGTTGTTCAAATGATAAGCCAGCCTGAACTGGTCATAAGAACTCGGTAACGAGTTAAGCACTATGTCAACGGCCAACTGCTCCGGTACAGGCATCACAAGCTTTCTAAGCCGCTCCACATAACCTTGCATTCTTTGCACATGAGTGCAGATGGACTCTCCATCTTTAGGTTTGCTGTTCGTGAAGTCCTTGACTACCTCACACCTCTCGATGCGCTCTTGCTTGCGGAACTTTTCCGCAAGCTCCTTGTGCATCTCAAAGGGCCAGTAGTCTTCGTATATTCTTTGCAATTCGGGGTTCATTGTGGCGATCATGATGCAGGCCACTTTGGTCGCATCATCAGAATGTTTTTGGTACAAGGAAATCTCCTCGGGAGTGGCAGTTTCAGGGTCAATATCGACAAGCTCGGTCTCGAGGACATACTCTTTGTTCTCATACCTCAGAGCCATCTTGATATTTCTAATCCAGTCATTGTAGTTTGTCCCGTTCAATTGAACCTTGGAACATAATGAGAGGATTGAGGGAACACTGGAGTTTGAGTGGGGAGCGGATTGATCAGCAGAAGACATCTATAAAAGAAGGTAAGTTTAATTAGATACTTGTCGGTCCTTATAATAACCCAATGTAAAATAAGGCTAGGATCCAACTATAACAATTTGCAACATAGAAGAGGGATGCCGTAATCTATAAGCAAATTTTTATAAAGGTAGGCGAATGACGATTCAGCCAATTCCACCGCGGAAAAATAATCTTATTATAAATGGAATTCCTAGTTTCTTATGAGATTTATTGAACTGTTCAATAGCATGTTTAATCTCAGATATGCCCCACCGTTTGTGATTGGGATGCCGAGGATCACAAACCGGGTGTGAATAACCATGCAAATTAGCTTGGTACTCTCGGGGTCCATTATCATCTCAAATTGATGTGCCGGTAAACCACACACGCTCCATCAACAATGATAACACCCGAGACACCCATTGCCACTCTTTATGAACCCCCATTGGTGTGCCGGTAAACCACACACGCTCCACCAACGTTTCATAAAGTGCAATGTGCAATTTCATGGGGTAGCATCAAATTCACATTTTTCTAAAAGTAACTAGATTGGGATTTTGTGTAAAGGTTCTAGTACTTTGATCATTATACTTTTAATGATTATGTGGTCCTATCAAAACTGTTCGGCTAACGACCCTCCACTGATCAGGCGAGCGGTGGGTGAGAGTGTTCACCCATTAGACTGTCATTTTACAGGCAGCCTCCTTATACCCACTTTATAGACCAGCTTCGTGAATGAGGCCTACTATTGAATTGACTGACCAATTTTATCTTATACATATAGTATTAACAATTAATAACATATATAAGATGTATTTTAAAACCCTTTAAAATATTCAAGGTTTATCTTTTAATTTTACCAAATTTAACAATTAAATTTTGAATTAAATTAAACCTTAAATTCGATTTAATCAATTTTAATTATCAATTAATTAAATCTAAATATTCTAAACATTTTAAAATATTTTTCTGGATTTATTCCATTAATTTCGCAATTTTAAAATTAATTAAATCCCTTTTGAATTATCCTTTAATTAACAATTAATTAAATTAATTCAAATGTAGATAGGTTTATCCAAATTAATCAAATTAATTAAAACCTATCCTAAACCCCCTAGATTACGAATTCAAATAATGGGGTTTAAGGTTATCCATTTAATCAACAAATAAAGTTACCAAAAATAGAAAACCTTCTAAAACCCTAATTGTGATTTTCGAAATAGGCAAGGGGGGATTAGGGTTTCCAAAACCCTAATCCTAGAAATCGATCCTGATATATATTAGGGTTTATAGGCTTTAAACCCTAAAACAGTTATAGCAATTCAACAAGAAAACAAGACAGGCTCTGATACCACTGAAAGGTTTTCTGCAACCATGAACTAAATAACCTAAGTTCACATGCAACCTATAAGGATCTATGTTTTCTTCTAATTGAACATATAACAAAACCTAAAGGCCATAAGAAAATTAACTAAAAGAATAAATATAGAAAAACCAACCTTTTAGAATTTTCTGGAAGCTGAGCAGCAAAAATATCCTGCCTCAAATGAGATCACACCCAAGCAAGGAGGTTTATGGATCGAAATTCCAGAGAGAAATAATAGAATGAGCAACTGATAATGAGGTCTAGGGGTCCCTATTTATAGGGAACCAAAGGGTAAAGCTAGAAACCCTAGCCGCAGCCCATTTTCCGGATTATGTGTACGCGCGCCGCGGCCTTTACATTGGCGCGCCGCGCGCCCCAATTCAACTATTGAATTCGTACGGATATGTACGCGCATCGCAGCCTTTACATTGGCGCGCCGCGCGCCGCAATTCAACTATTGAATTCGTACGACTTTAATCCCTGACCTCCTGATTAATCCAATTAATGTCACAGAAATTAATCCAATTAATTTCTGATTAATTATTAATCAAACAATACTATTTCTAATTAATATATTATCTCCATAATATATTAACAAACAATATCTTGATTTATTAGTCATATAATAAATCAACCATTTCTCTCTACTTAACTTTCCAACAACCTCCAGCCATGAGGGCAACCCAAATGGACTGTGCTACTATTAATTAGGCAAATACTAATTATTAGTCATGGCTTAGACACCTAATCCAACAGGTTCGATATGTTTTTACGCTATGTTCTCAAGTTTTTAAATGAATGGAAGAAAATGGAAGGAAAGAGAATGGAAGAAAATAGAAGGGAAATATAAATAAGTATTTATGTTCTTGAGTTGGAGGGGAATGGAAGGGGATGGAAGGGAAATTTACGTTTTGGCCAATGCTAAAACTTGATGAAGGTGAAAATGAAAGTGAATATTAAAGGCAAATAAGTAAATTACGCTGTGTTCTTGAGTTTACTTAACGAATGGAAGGGAAGGGAGGGGAGGTAAATGTGTGTTCTTGAGTTTTTGTTATGGAAGGGAAGGAAGCCAGTCGTGTTCTTGAGTTTTTTTAAAAGAGGGGAAGGGAAGGGAAGGGAAGGGAAGGGTACATAAATTACATTGAAAACTTAACGCCCTAAATATGGGCTGCTTGGAAGGGATCCCTTCCATTCCATTCCATTCCCTTCCTCCTCCCTTTACATTCCTTCCATTCACTCCCATTCCTTTGCCTTCCATTCCATTCCCTTTATAATCTAACTCGAGAACATAGCGTTAAGTCTCTTCCCTTCCTAACCCTCCCAAAAGTGGACTGGTGGAAAATAGCCTGTTTTTACTTCCATTCTCTTCCATTCCATCCCCTTCCCCCTCTTAAAAAAATCTCAAGAACACATCTCATAGTTGGTTCCTTCCATTCCATTAACTAAGTAAACTCAAGAACATAGCGTTATATAGTGGGTAGGAAGATGAATTAAGAGGATTTAATAGGAATAAATAGAATTTTCCTTTGGCGTGTGTTTATAATTTAACTAGTCAAATGCCCGCGCGTTGCGCAGGAATAAAATTATGTATTTATAGTATAGACAAATACATATTATTCTTATACTATTTTTAAAAAGATTATAAACATATCCTCATTATTTTCAATTATTTGATGATAGATATTTGTATCAAATTATTGAAAGATACAAAATTTGCAACATGTATGATGAATAAACACAATCAAATAAAATTAAAAATAATATGATTTAAGAAAAAATACTTATCTCGAAGCACATGATTTTAATAGCATCCACCTACAGATTATGCATGGATATAATTTCTATTTAATTTCAGTTTATTTTTCACTTTTATGGTTTAGGGTTTAGGGTTTATAAAAACTAATTATTCGGTCAAGTTTCAATTTAAAATATTTAATTTAAACTAAGAGTAAGCATTTTTGGTTTTTTATATTTTTTTGTCGTATAAATATATTCTATTTGAAGTTTCTTTAATATATATATATATATATATATATATATATATATATATATATATATATATATATATATATATATATATATATACACACACACACACACACACTAAATGTTTAATAATCTTTAATGAGAAATTCTACAAAATACAATTTTTTAGTTTTTTTTATTATATTTATTTTTTAAGTAGGCTTGTTGGTTATAAATGAAATATCTATATAGTACCTCTTAATAATAAATTTTTTGCTTAAAATAATAAATACTTTAAATAATGAAACCTTAAAGAAATTAAAATTTTATTCTATATAATTTATCAGAACCAGTTCATGTTCAATATTATGAAATTTAATAAAACTTTCAACAAAAAACGACGCTAAAAATTACAAATGATTAAAAAAATATTCTTTACATATGGTAATAACAAAAATTATTTAAAGTAATACAAACCTAAAATAACAAATGATGAATTTTAATTAATCTACCTATTGGTCTTTTACATTGTTTTAAAATTGGATCTGACCAGCCAATTAACCATTTACACAGGGAAGCGGTCGGGTTATATCATTTTTATTGCTCAAAAACCGTTTGTATGAACCACAACCGGACGGTTCATATGGAAGCCCGTTTCAACCAACAATTTAACAGTAAAAAAATTAGCCTAAAAAAGCGTAGGTTTTTAACAAAGGTCAAAACCCGATTTAGTAAATCATTAAGCGGCATTTTTCTTTTGTATCAACTAAACCATCATTTATAATGCAATATATGACTCGTTTTCCATGAACCTACTGATATGCGATGAAAACACAAAGCTTATTGGCTTTTGTTTCCTACCTGTCTGCTACCAATCTCATTCACACACCATCATGTGTATTATTTCTTTTCAATTCAATTTAATATGTATAATCACATAATATATGTAAGTGTTTCCCGCTTATTTTCAATCACTTTTAATTTAATACACAAATCTCAAAGTTATTAGCGTAAGGGATAAAACATCATCATCCATAATATATGTAAAACTCAACTTCATTAAAATAAAAATAATAGAACTTTAAGTTATATATTCCATTGAAGTTTAATATTTGGAAACGTTTTTGACAATACAAAATGACTAATGGTTTATGTAATTGTTTCAACTTTGAGGGAGACTTTTATTCATATAATAAAATGTTTCTTAGGTTGGTTTATCATGTCGATATGGGATCAAACATCGCTTAAGAAACACAATTGAATGGAAATCAAACATCTATAATAAATAGATTAATACACATCTCATCCCACATTGCTTAAGAAACAAATTTTAAGGGAAAGCAAGCTCTATAAGTAAAGAGTCTAAAACCATTTCTCTCATATATTTGTTGTTCTGTGTATTTGATTGTAACCACCTTAAGCATTGGGTGCAACATTTCATAGACTATTGGTTCCAATTTTAGGTTCTATTTCATAAAATTTGGATGGGTGCGTACCAGCGCCATTTTTATTTTATTTTTTCTAAAAATATTCAAACTAATGTGGTAGATGATAACAATGCATATTAAATCATGTTTAATAAAAGAAATCTATTATAAGATTTAGATAAATATTCATAGATATATATGTTTGAACTTTGAAAATGTTCGAACATTTACGATTCAATTTTTTTTATATATACCTTATTAAATCGAAAAATTGCTTGCAACGTTGTCATTATCAAATTGAAATAGGATACACGACATATCATGAACTTGCAACACAATCGGGTTTTAATAGTTTTTAACTCATTTTAATATTCATATTTTTAGTTTCAATATTTTTGAAAGCTAAAACAAAATAGTAGAGTTCTTTGAAACTTTGAGCCGAAAATAGGTTTTTACGATAAATTGACCAGTAATCAACAATATACTTTAAAAACCATGTTATGATCAAGATATAATGATAAGAGAACCGATGTGTGAAGCAATGTGACACAATTAAAAAACATCAAATTAATGTGGTAAAAGATAAATAGTTTATCTTGAAACATTGTTTTCATTACTTTTTTTTATAATAGACACACACATATATAATAGTTCAATTTAAGTTGTTTGATAAATGCTGAAACGTTCGCTACTGAAATTTTTTATTTATACACATTGCGGTGAATCTAAAAAAGTAAGCACATTTGTCACATATTTACTACAACATACTTTAAACGTGTAACGTAATAAAAATTTAAAAGTTTTTAGTAATATCCGTCTTCATTTTTGAGATCTAATAGTTTTGAAATCCAAAACCAAATAGTCAAATCATTTAAAACTTTGAAATTTTTTGATAAAATGACCACTAACAAATAATAGTTGAAAGTGATAAGTCATATTATGATCACGATTGATGGATCATGGATGCAAATGAATGATATTATATAAGCAAAAGAGGAAATGAGATATATATGTGTTGAGCAATGTGGGACAAAGAAAAAATATTCAAATTAGTAAGCATAATAAAAAAGATATTTGAAAAGTCATTGGAAATATGAAAAGACATGAGAGTTTCAAATGAATGTGGTGCTTTGAAATATGCCTCTATTATAAGATACAAGGCGAATCCCCGCGCGTTGCGCAGGAACAAAATTATGTAGTTAAAATAATATTATATGTGTTTTGTTTGAAAATATCTAAGGCAATGTCATCAACTATGAAATAACAATTATATATAAGAAATCAAAAGGTTGATGTATCACTAATGAATTATCTTATATTAAGACATTCTTTCTAAAAAATCAAAAAATAAATAAATAATTAGTTTTTATCATTATAAATAAACAATACGAAATTTTCATTAAATAATGGTTAAAATAAGAAAAGAAAATCATAGTATAGTTGGAATCTTTATTGTGAAATTTTTTTCGATTTATTGGTAATGAACTAATATAAGTAAAAAAAATTTTTAGTTACAAAGAAATATTGTTTAAATATTATGACTTTTCAAGTTTCTACAAAAACTTTAACTAACTACAACCGAAAAGACATAAGTAAAAAAAGTCGATTAACTGCATTAAATTGTTTCATTTAATTAACCACATCAAACCCTCCAAAATTATTAAAAAAAAGTTGTATAAGCAATTTTATGATTTTATATATTACAATCTTACGAACAACAAATACTATGGAAAAATTTAATACTACAAATTTTTAATAACAAAAAGTACCAAAATAACTATTACAACATTTGCATTAAAAATAAATAAAAGCACACCTAACTCGTATAAAGAATGTAAAACCAATTTCAACAAAAAATTTAAAAACAATTTCAACAATATATAAAATCAACATACATTTGGTGTATTTTCTCATTTATTCTACTCTTCGTATTTTAATCACAAACATTGAAAAACATTAATGTTTTTATGAAAAAAATCTACTCATATAATAACAACATGTATAAATGAGAGGAATACAAAAAGTTTCTAGTAAATGCTATTAGGAAATATGAATAGTCATTTAGATTTCAAATCATTATGACATAAGATAACATAGTATATCTAATCATATTAGTTTGGAATGCCTCTATTAAAGTATACAATATATATATATATATATATATATATATATATATATATATATATATATATATATATATATATATATATATATATATATATATATATATATATATATATATATATATATATATATATATATATATATATACACGCACACACACACATACATACATACACATGCACACACACATACATACACACACACAAAGACAACAATGTTAATAGTCTTTTATCAAAAATCTTTTACGTGATTGTGGAGTTTATGATTCAAATATTGCAATGTATATTTTTCTTGAAATAATTGCTATATTAATAGTTTTTTCTCACAAAAATCATTCTTGTGGTTGAAAAGTTTTCGATTCAAATATCAGTTTGTGATTTAAATATGAAGTTGAACAAATAAGTTTTTCGCATCAACGGTATTTGTAATGTGAATTTTTCTTTAAATTATAGTGCTTGAAATAGGAAGTATAACTAAACGATCGGGAAAAAAGTAACAAAATTGTAATTTGATGATTTTTTCGACGAACTAAATCTATCATTCTTTTGTTGATTTCTATATTTTTTCTAAACTGTTTATACAAACATTTTGTATAGTTTAGGAGTGTTTGACATGTTTTTTGAAAATAAATATTATAGTAGATGTTTCATTGTTTTTATGTTATTAAAAGTTGTAGTAATTATTATTTCATATTATTTAATATTCATTAGGTTGTGTGTGTATGTATGTAATCACAATCTAATAAATAATAAATAACATTACAAAATAGTTACTACAATTTTGAATAACATAAAAACAATGAAACATTTATTTTCAAAAAACACATTAAAAACTCCTAAACTGTATAAAATGTTTGTAGAAACAATTTCAAAGATATATTGAAATTAACAAAAGAATAGTATATTTAGTTCATCGAAAATTATCCAAATATTTGTAGAAACAATTTCAAAGATATATAAAAATCAACAAAAGAATAGTATATTTAGTTCATCGAAAATCATCAATTTCTCATTTTTTGGTCGTTTAATTTACTTCTCATTTCAAACACTTTAATCCAAAGTAAAATATAGATTGGACTTACTATTGATGCGAAAAACTCATTTCTTCAACTCTTTATATTTGAATCTCAAACTCTTCAACGACATGAACAATTTTTGAGAGAAAATACTACTAATATAGCTATTCTCCCAAAAAAAATCTACATCTGTAACATGGTAAAATTCTCATCATTTTAAAACAATAAAGACAATATCGAAAATTAACCTACAACATGGTGGAATTTCACAAGTTTATAACTATATATAGCCAAAATGAAAATAAGCCTATGACATTGTTGAGCTCCCATGCTTATATTCTATATAACAATAACACAAATGGAAGAGTAGCAAGTTGAAGTAATCAACTATGGAATAGTTCTTATATAGGCAAAATATTTTAAATGAGCAAAAACAATTAATTAGCATAAGATGAAATGATATGAGTTACAAATAAATATTTAAGTAGTATAAGATGAAAAGTTGGGAGTTTCAAATGAATATGATGCAAGTATTTAGTTTTCTTGATTCACAATGATTTGAATGACCTCTATTATAAGAGTTATTAGGCGTATCCCCGCGCGTTGCGCAGGAATAAAATATATTTGAAAAAAGATATTGACATATCATATAAGAATTTGAAAACATTAGATCTAATATAAATACGTAGGTTTAATTATAAATATGTCATCACAATATATATCATGTATCATTTATAAATTTTTCATCACAAAACTTAAACACAATATCATAATCATATATTTAATATAATTATAATGTTATCAACATGTTAATTTAACCAACATCAATGAAACATTCAATAGTAATTTTGTATTATATATGGATAATGTAATTTAAACATAAGAAAATGTCTTATCATGAATTAGCTCAACATCTAAAATAAAATAGAAATAAATATAGTAATAATATTACAAATGTTACCATTGAGAAAGAATTGTATTATTATGACAATTTTTCTTCATGAGTTTCTTCAAAGGCAATGAATATAAACTTTAGCAGATTTTATTATTTAGTTACATTCTAATCCTTACATTTCATTATTTACCCTATCTATTATAAAAACTAACAATATACTTTGACTTCTAAATAATTTGACAAAATCAAACTTAAAGACTCTATTTAAACAAAACTAACTCTAATTGATAATTAAAGAAAAAAGAATCACTTTTGTCTCTTGAATAGTATCGTAGTATGAATTTTTATGAATTTGATATACATATAACACCATGCAAAAAAAAGTTCTCTATATTTCTCTTTTTCATCCAATTAACACATAAATACCCAGAAACAAAAAGAAATATTGAGGTAAGTTAGTAAATAATGAAACTAAATCACGAAATCTCAAGGGATGTTAGCAAAATATATAAATGTGTTTCAAGTCTTATTTTCCTTCATCTCATTCTTTAAGTCAATCAAATTGATTTATCTCAATAAACTATATATACATCTATATTAACCAGAATCACCGATTAAATATCATAAGTTAGAAAAACTATTAAGTTGTAGTAATTAGTTAGTTAAGAATTGAAAGGTTTTTATTTATGATTAACCAATATAAATTACTAACCAATTAATTAGACTAAGTTGAAGAGGTTGGTAGTTTTATGGTTCAAGATAGATGACATATATTGAACCACGTTGAATTATAAGGTATTTATTATAATAATTATAAAGATAAATATAAAAATAAATAAAGATAACGATTTAATCAATTATAAATAATTTAATTAAATAAAAGTTTTTAAATTAATATATAAGAGATAATTATTTTTATGAAACCATGTGCTTTTATATCTATATACTTTTTAAAAGTCAAAAAATTTAATCAATATAATATATTTCAATTAAAAACATTTAATTAAATGCTTAATTGATTAATTTAAAAAACTTAAAACTTATTCAACTACCATACCCATAAACTATAACACCTTAAATAGACTACTTAATATTATTATTATGAATGTCAAAAACTCTTGAATGATTGTAATTAATTAGTGGAAAGTTGAAGAGTTTTGGAAGTTTCAAATGAATATGGTGCAATTATGATTCATATCTTGATATACATTTGAATACATCTATTATATGATTTTTAATGATGATAATGATAATGATAATGATAATGATAATGATAATAATAAGATAATGATATAATGATAGTGATGGTAATGATAATGATAACGATGATAGATGATTTTGGTCATTTATTTTAGATAACATTTTATAATGAATTCGGTGCATAAAATAACTATAATTATATTTATATCATGTTAAATAAAGTTTTATTATTTTTCTATTATGTTTTTATTAAGTTTTAGATTAGTAGGTTTTTCTATTATATTATTACTATGTTTTAAATTAGTAGTTCTTTTTGTTCAACAATCTTATCCATGCTACGCCATTCAATCTAAAAACATCAATCAAACATCATAAAAAATAAATATAATATTAATGTTAAAAATGTAAGAATGATCACAATGAAAACAAATAAAATCATAACTGAAGAAAGATCAAACAAAGCTTATAATTATTTGACCAGATGTTGGCAAATCAAGTCAATAGATAATCTATTGATAATAACATCATTCTTCATTCAAATAAACCAATACGTTGCAAAATTTCAAAAACTTAAAAATTTAACTCAATCATATTAAGAATCAAGAGAGATGAAATAGAGATAATACATTTTTCATCAGTTGATTGTCAAACTAATAAGAAATACAATCCATCATTATTTCAATCTCGAAAATAAAAATATAAAAAGCGAGAATAAAATAAGTATTAATGTCATTCTTAGTTTAAATAAACCAACACGCTGCAATATTTCAAAAACTTAAAAATTCAACTCAATCACATTAAGATTCAAGAAAGATGAAATAGAGATAGTACATATTTTCTATCATATTGATAGTGAAACTAATAAGATACACAATTCATCATTATTTCAATTTCGAAAATAAAAATCTAAAAAAGCAAGAATAAAATGCATATTGTTACCAAGAGAATACTGAGAGTAAAAAATTGATTAAGTTAATCCTAAAATAAGAAGAATATTAGGAGTACGATGTGAACTTTGGATTGAACCAAAATGATTAAAAACATAATATAATATTTGGTTAAATGAATACTTACGTTTGTATTGACATGAAACTCGTAAGGATTCTTCGGTGACTTTAGGATCAAATGACATTGGATTATGAGAGCTCTTGAAGCTTGAATAAACATATGTTTTATAAACTATAAAATGAGTTTTGGATTGAATTTATAGTGAATGAAATAAAATTAGTAATTGTCATTAATTTAGAGGATATGAAAAGTTTGTAGGTTTCAAATCAATATGGTTTGAGATATCAACTTATCTCTAACCACATGATTTTGATGGCCTCTATTATAAGTATAGATAGATAGATAGATAGATAGATAGATAGATAGATAGATATAGATTAATGTAGTATTAATCGCTCTTGTCTATTGGTATTTAGACTCATATAAACACACATAAAGTATCTCAAAGAGTTTTCGAATATTGTACCGAGTTATCCTAGCTTGGAAAATATCACTATATCTAAGGTCCCTAGTCCCAATTGAATGAACGGTTCAAGTGTTTACTAATTCCACTTCAACATAGTCCAACTACCATCCAAGCAAATCTGCACTGAAATAGATTGCTGCCTGAATCTGGACCGCTTCTCCGATATCCATGGCATATCCCAGGTCTCAAACAATAGCGAAATTCATGACTACAAAATAATTCAATGACAAAAAGTATTTAACAGCGGATAAACTGTCCGTAAGTTGGTGCTACTAATCTTGTTCACCTGAGATTATATGTGTGGATAACAAGAAATATATTAAGAGCCTAAAATAAATCGGCAAAGACATCCATTTAAATAGTCTTCCATAGTCCTTCATTCATCGATCATTTAGGTTACAATAAATAAGTTACTTAATAAATAAGAAATGGTTGCATCAACCTCTATAGGTTTGTTTCTTTTTGTAGGATTTCTAGTCGCTAGAACCAACGCAGGGACAATCAATATTAAAACTAAAGGCGCCAAGGGCGATGGCGTTGCCAACGATGCAGAAGTACGTTCATAAACAAATACATACGGTATTCTTTAAATTATATATGCATATTAATTCATTTAAATTTGGTTTGATGTTGTGGGCAGGCGATCATGACTGCATGGAAGGAAGCTTGCGATTCCCCAGATCCAAGCGAGGTGGTGATCCCGCCAGGAACATACATGGTGTCGTCTCCACTTACGTTATCAGGTCCATGCAAGAACCCGATTCAGATGAAGGCAAACGGAGCCACCCTAAAAGCCCCATCGGATCCTACCGGCATAAAAGGACCAGGTTGGATCATGTTTAAAAATGTCGAAAAAATGACTTTATCTGGAGGTATCTTCGACGGACAAGGCCAGGAGGCTTGGAAGACCAGCAATGCCGCCAAGACCGGAAAATGTGACTTACCATACGTAAGAACATATACATACATTGATCCATGATAATCATGTTTACATATGTCTATGGATTTGATTGACATTTGTTTTTAAAATCTGATCAGAATTTCAGATTTGACATGGTGAAGGCTTCGTTCATTAGAGGCATAACATCAGTGAACAGCAAACATTTTCACATGAATTTTCTTGGGTGTGACGGAACAACCGTTGAGAAAGTGACGATAGAAGCTCCGGCGGACAGTCTAAACACAGATGGAATGCATATCGGGAGAACAAACGGTCTCAACATTATCGACTGCACCATCAGAACAGGCGACGATTGCGTCTCCATTGGCGATGGCAGCTCGAATATCCACGTCGAGAAAACCAAATGTGGGCCTGGACATGGCATCAGTATCGGAAGCCTGGGCAAGTACCCCGATGAAGCCCCTGTTGATGGAATCTTTATCAAGGATTGCACCTTGAATGGCACCGACAATGGACTTCGGATCAAGACATGGCCTGGTTCACCACCAGGGAAAGCAGTCAACATGCATTTCGATGATGTTCAGATGGAGAATGTCGGAAACCCTATATTAATCGATCAAGAATACTGCCCTTATGTCGGTTGTAAACCCAACGTACGTTTCTAGTTCTTCTCACATTTAATTAAATGGTCTTCTAGCTCTTCTTACTTTTCGTTTCGTGCTTGTTCAGACCAATTTCTCAAAGGTGAAAATTGCAGACGTTTCGTTTAAAGGAATCTGGGGGACGTCCTCCACAAAAACCGCAATTACGCTCCTGTGCAGCAAAGATATACCATGCGAGAACGTGGAGCTGGCTGATATCGACTTGAAATACAACGGAAAAGAAGGATCGGGTGCCATCTCTGAGTGTAAAAACGTCAAACCCATAACGACCGGCAAAATCAGCCCCGAGGCATGTGCAGCACACCCGGAACCCTTTAAAGAAAAAGGCGGCGAAGCCGATAGCAGCAGTTGACGGTAAAATATTAATCTCGCAGCTCCATTCCCATCGCCTAAGTAGTGCGATATGAATGTCGATTAATTACTAGATGACCGGACGCAGTTTATGTGTGAATTTGCCGTGCATCGGTTACGTCATCGCTAGTTTATGTTTTTTGGTCAATGTATGTACCGTGCTGACAAATTAATTTTTTTACCCTTTGTTGTTGGAATTTTCTTAGTTGATATGATAAATTGATGATATACTACGGGTGTTTGAAATTGCTTTTTCAAATAGTTATTAGTTTTTCAAATATCAATAAGTTTTAAAAAATATTTAGTAACATATAAGCATTTTTCATAAGTATATATTATAAGTCTTTTGATAAGTTATTTTTCATAAGACAATATGACCTTCTTTTTAAACTAACCTTTTACTTTTTGAAAGTTGTTATATAATTTTTGGTATATATATATATATATATATATATATATATATATATATATATATATATATATATATATATATATATATATATATATATATATATATATATAAGTTAATTCAAACATTTAAAAAAAACTTGTCAACCTATAGTTTTTTTTGCCATCACATAAGCTAATTCAAATACTTTTTTAAAACTTTTTTTGCCACCACATAAGCTAATAATAAATTGTATAAAAAAGTGTTTGTGGAGTTAAATAAGCAATCCCATACACCTCCTAAAATAAGCAAACTAGCAAGCCACTAGCCGTGGTTCTAATACAAACAACACAAGGACTAGTACACCAATTACACCAAATTAGACAGATTCAAGATATGCTTAAATTCAATTGCTATATCCACTACAAGAAATCTTGGCTTTAGCGGCGACACCCAACATGCGCGTTTGGCGTCGCCGCTAATGCTTGTTGTCGCCGGTAAAAGCGTCGCCGCTAAAGCCAAAAACAGCGATCCGTGTGTCAAGCAATCTTTACCGTTCATTTTTTTTGGGATCCAACGGTCGAGACAAAGGCGGGACATTTTCCCTCCTCATGTGTCGCCGGTAAAGAGGCCGTCGCCGCTAAAGCCTCTTCCGTCGCCGCTAAAACGCTGGACGAATAAATCCCCTTTTCTCCTTCATTCGTCTGTTTACGCTGGGATTAATCGCACCTCCGGCGATTTTTCTGGTTTCCGGCGATTTTTCTCGTTTCCACCGTCCTCCTTGCTAAAACAACAACCTACATCACTCTCTCACCTCCACTCTTGTTTTTCCGGTGATTGATCTTCGTTTTTCCGGCGATTGATCTTCGTTTTTCCCGGCGATTGATCTTCGGGACAACCTAACATCAGTCGCTATTCCGGCGATTCCACCGTCCTCCTTGCTAAAACAACCACCTAGCTTCACTCTCTCACCTCCACTCTCGTTTTCCGGCAGAAATTCTTCAAAACCGGCGGCTGTTCTTCATTTTTCCGGCGACATTCCTCGATCCAATATGAGTTCCATCTCGTCCTTCAGTTCCAGCGGTTAATTTTGTGTGCTAAACCCTAAACCGGAGGTCCTAACTAATCTGTGTTTGTTTCTCCACAGCACCGGAGGTCCTAACTCCGGCTACTCTGGTGCCGTCAGCCACCGCCGGCCGCCTCCACTCGCCTGAGACAGTTACCACCACCCTCCAAGTATGCTTTATCAACTTTTGCTAAGTTCTTAATATAAGTGCTTAATGCTTCTTGAAAGTGCTTAATGCTTGTTGAAAGTGGTTAATACTTAAGTGCTTAATATTTAAGTTCTTAATAAAAGTTCTTAATGCTTCTTGAAAGTGCTAATGGTGCCGTTTCTTGTAGTAATCCTATAAACATACTCGTCCCCAAGAATTTTTATCTAAGGAGAGTGCATTTGCGGGCTTTAATCCTTGTAATTCACGTTTGTTATCTACCTACTCAAGTGCGTTTCTACTTGTTGATTTGATTACGTACACATATTTGTTGTTATGTTTCTCTTCATTTTGTTTGATTGTTAAACTAGTACCTAACATATGTAAATACTGATTTAAGTTATGCTCAAATTCTTTATCGTATACATTGTTCATATATTTGTTGAATGTTATTCAACAAATGATCCTGGCCAAATAAGGTTCACACTCATCGAAACACATAGAGACATACAAATAGAAAAGATAAAAGACACAGTTGATACAAATAAGGTTAACAATGAGATTTCAATGTGTCACGTAATTCCTTACTTACACGTCATGTAATGGTCATCATATTTCTATACTTAACTACACATTTTCGCCAAAGAACTTGTAGTTCAGCGGCACCGGAGTATGCCTGGCCTCCTTGAGGTCTTGGGTTCAAATCTCACTAGGGGATTAGGTGGTTTAGGTTAGGATATAGTATAGGTGTATTATTTGCCGATTCAAAAAAAAAAAAAAAACTACACATTTTCCACATTGGACCAATTCTTTCCATTCTTGATCTTATGGCTAATAAAGTCAATTCCAATGTTTATAAATACACACAACAACACAACCATAAGTCCTAATGCTAAAACATCATAAAATTCACAAAGATGACCAAAATGTTGTTATGATTAATTAATCATTTAACATTGACATTAGAGTTCAAATTTCCACATAATATAACTTCATCAATATATGAAAATTTTAGTTCTTACTCTTTCTTTAATTGGTGAAATTGCTATGAGTTAGGGTTTACAGGATAAACTCAAATATGGGTAATTAATTGTGTTGCACAAAGTATTTATAAAAGAATGAGCAATAATAACATCATTTGCAAAATTACATGAATAAAGCGTAGATGGTGGATTTTTATAATAATTAAGTTAAGGACTATTTGAATGATATACTCGTACTAGTTTGTCACGAGGATTGGTAGATAATACTGATTATTGTTTGAATGATCTCAAAGATTGGACGTTTGACTTTAAGAAGTCAAAAATAAGAACAAAATTAAATAGTGGATGTTCAAACCTTCGAATGTTAGAAATTGAAATAGTTGAACACATGGTATGTTATGAATCAAATGAAGGGAAAACTAGCAACTAGTTTATGTGTCATTAGAATTATAATATGTACAATGAATGAGAATTGGATGGTATAATGCTATCATTGGAATTACGAGGTAGATTGTGATTTTTGAAATCGAGTAAAGATATATGGAAATTGGGATGTATAATTAGTCAAGTATACAAGGTATATGATTTAAATTATGTGAATATAATAACCTTGATGAATTGAAAAGTAGACACATAATATAATGTCAAAAGGGACGAAGCTAGAAGAGTGAATTGGAATGAACACTAGGTGCCAATTCTAGCTCTTTTGGGTTATATTGTTGCTGAATGAATGTATTAGACATCATGGACATATTTGGAACTCAAGAAAGACAAGTAAAAGCTTGAAGAACTTAGAAGGGAACACTTTCTCCAACTTGTAGACAATTTCGACAATACGACGTTGCATTCGACGTGATTCATTTGCATGTAAGGCTTTGAAGCATATTAACCAAAAGATCATGTACAATTTTATTAGAACATCATATATCGAATATGATATTATCCCTCTAACGAAATTGTAAGCGGTCATTTCATACCCATGTGAAAGTAGTAGATTTTAGAACTATAAAAATTACAATATTCGACATTTACAGGTCTCCCTACGTTTGAAGCATAGTCGTTTAGAAATTTCAGATTTTGTAACCATTCATAGAGTTTACATACTTGATGATTCTTATCAAGTTTATTTATAGTGTAAGCTTCTTTTTGTTTAAAATGGTTGATATTGCTTAACCGAGCGAGGTTTAAAAAGGGTAAACCGTACCCTCTAGGAGGCATACGCCAAACCCGTCCCAAGGTTCATATTGGGAGTTGAATTGTATAACTAGAATACTTTTACCTACAAGAATTTTGAGTTATTGTCTGAAGGAGGTTTGGTAAGGGCGATTATAGATAATCTAAATATCTTTCCCCTTTATATTATCTTAAGATTTACGGGTGTCTATAACTATGTGAAAAAGTTTTCAAATATTTTCTAGTCAATATGCATAACAGTTGAGCCAAATTAATAACGTATGCTAACACATACTCCCAAATGATGCCTCTGGTTCAATTATGGGTTACCCAAAACTGATAGTTTTTTATGAATTGTAGAGAAAACCCTCATAATTAATGGGAAGTTGATGGACTTGCTCCCATATATGATCTCAAGTTAACTTCATAATATGTCTGAAATTTTTGCCCAAAAATTATTCGTAATCAATGGTGGCCTTGGGGGTGTATCGGTGGTGCGGTCGCAAGGGGCCTCCGTTCGTAAGGGGCCTCAAAATTACGAGGAATATCTATAGTTATGGTATATGTTTTCTCAGAAAAGATATGCTTTTATGAGTTATTATTAAAGAAAATTAGCCATGACAATTACTCATAAATAATGTAACCTTTTTTACAAGCTAGAAGTCTTTTTATTTATAAAGAAATCAACGGAAGACCAAAAAATCAAAAACTTATCACAAATCCTAAACCTACTTATCAACAATTTAAGGAAAGAATCTACATCCAATAAAAATACAAATACCGTTTTAAATAACAATTTCCAGCAATGTTTTTTAATTTCTATAAAATTCATCAGAAACTAAAGAAAATAAATCTAAAAAATCAAAACCTAAGAAATCTAACTATGACAAGTTATGACGCCAATGAATTTTCAGAAGCTGTCGCTAATATCTTCACCGGAAACTATTGTTTTTGTTGCTTGATATCTTGCCGATCGTCGGCCTCTCATTGACTTGTTGTACGAAACAGGTTAATATCTTCAAATTCTTTCAGTATTCTAACGGTTGTACCATACTTTATCTCTCAGGATTAAGGCTCATGTTTCTTTGAATCATTTATTTTTTAATTCATAATGATGTATAGAAAGTCAAAAACAAGGTTCTTGGTTTTTTTTTGTTTGTGTATTGTCTTATGTCTACCACTCTCCCTAATCCTTAAAAATATTAAAATAATAAGAGAATCTTTTCAAAACTAAAACTTTAAAATTTTATTTGCGATTTACCAATGCTCAGGACGGATGAAATGCTCATGTTTCTTTGAATGATGCTTAAAAATAGTAATGTATTAACTATTTATCTTTATTTGGAGAGTTGTTTATAATAGTTTCAGTTTATTACTAATGAGTGAAGACTCATATATGATGTTGAGGTAGTGGATTTACAAGCTGTTCTTTTATCAACATTGACTTTTGATTTTAGTGGTAGAAAATTTAATTAATAATACTTTACAAATAAATTATGGGGCCTCACTTTAATTTTTGCACAATACCTCGAAAATGTCAAGGTTGGGTCTGTCAAACCATCACCACTTCCCTCTACTTTAGTAACATCATGATAAAAAGCATGTAATCTGGGAATAAATTTTTCGTGACATTCAAATCAATATGGTTTCCCTCCATTTTAAAGTTAGAATGATCATGTTCAGCGATACAATATGTGCAATCCAACTTACCATGTATGCTCCATCCACACAATAATGCATACATATAGATATTGTTAACTATCCACAAAAGTATGACCCTCATTCATAACTTATTCCTTCAATGGGCGTCATAAGTTTCAATAAAATGACAAAACAACATTTTTAGCTTGTCTACTATAAAGGTCATAAAAACCCAAATTATGCTTGTGATTCTTTCGACCAGAACGATTAAAAAGTTTGGCGTATATTCTAGATTGTAATAAATACCTCAACAATGAATACAAATATGAATTTTAATTATTTGGACTGAAACCATTATTATACAACCCAAGACAAAGATTATGTGTCTTTGGTACAAAACTAGGAAAAGTCGTGTCAAAATGATTCTAGGCCCAACCATTACTAGGATGTACCATCATTTTCTGGATCTGTGGGTGATCTTGGTAATCTGAGTGTTCAGTTATAGGTTTGAAAATTTTCTTTAAATTAAACCATATTTAAAGTCTTATTACAATCAAGATGTAGATCAGTACCAAATAAGGCACATTGTTGCACACTATAGTTAGATCAAAATCCTCTTTGTATAATAGCATGTAATGGTTTTACGAAGCATAAATCCATTTTTATTGGACTCGTAGAAGTTTGTATCTAGCTTCTCAATAACTAAGTGGAGGCTTCTAATTTGAATAACTTGACACCCATCCTACAAAGGCTCATCGACAATTTTTTTAACATGTCATAGATTATATTGAAGGATGGATTTGGGTCTTTATTCCAAAATGCTTGAGTTATAATTTGATGATTCCTTTAGATAAGTACATATATTCTAGTACATGTTTCCAACACCACTTGAGTGCATAAGTTATAATTTAACTATGACTATTAATAAAAAATATCTATATTATCTAGCGAGGCAAGAGCTAGGAATTGATGTTAGATACAATATCCAAAATTTGATGGGTTAGTGAATATGTCATAATTCAACTACTGCTGCCTAAATTGTTGAACCTAGTCCACTTGGGACTCTGAACCTGCACCTTGGCTGCAGAACTTGCCGTAGTTTAGAAATATCCTAACTGTTGATCCATCTGAAGTAAGACTCATCTAGATAGTTGATCCTTCTAAACTACAGATTCCTTTGGACTTGCCTAGCCGTTCGAATAAGTTATCCATCCGAACTGCAATACTTTCTTCGGACAGCTAATCCACTTCGAACACACTATTGGACTTCACACCTCAACACTAGCGATATCAGAAGTTGATACAAAGTAACCTACAACCAATAACTTATCAGTTCATATTTAGGAGTAAATTAGGGGTGTGTGAGTTAGAAGTTCTAAAACAAACTTTTGGCCCCAAATTATATTGAATTATCCAATGTAAATATAATTAACCTTGAAATTAAGGTCTAAACCAATATAATCAAGTGTATAGAATATTTTGATGAATTCTTGGAAGTCACTAAAAATTGCAATGCAATTTTTTTTTCAAGGATTGAAGAAATCTCTTTACATGTGTATAAAATAGATATAATTCATATTGCTTGAGAAAAAACCAACATAGAGAGAATATACGAGATATCTAATTGTAAAACATATTAACACTACTATTGCAGTATACAAGACTCTTTATATGAGAGTAGTTCACATGCGCATGTGAATGCATCTTCTCTATTATGTAATTTTTTGAAAAATATATTCTTTATACATTATCCTTGATTAAACCCTAACTTGACTAATGGTGCAAGCTTGAACTTACAAGCTATATCCAAATGATGTTGAGTAGGTCTAGAAGATCTTTACAAAATACAACAAGCAAAACTACCAAGGACAAAGTAATCATAATTGAAACTTATAAAGTCTGTCAAGGACAAACAAACTAACAAAATGTTGTATACTATCTCACACAAATCCTTTATATAAATTATTGATAAAATTGGTCAGGAAAGTGTTGGTTTTGTCACCATTTGGCCGTTGAACATCAAATCGTGCGAATGTAAATCTTAAGATTCCAAAACTATTACTATTTAGTCATTAGGACCGGTTTTATAAGGTCCATCATGTTACCATCCTACTTGACATGTAATGTAGGCTAATTCTAACCATCTTCATCCATTTGGTGCTAATATGGAATCCACACATGTCATATTACCTCTTTATAATATATAGCAACTTTGGTAACATGAGGGACCATTCTGACCATCTTCGTCCATTCTAGTATATTGCAATTTCGAAAAAGTGAGGGACCCTTTATGTAAATACTTTAAAACCTGAAATGATACCCTAATAAAACAACCTAGCAATTAAACCCACATATATCTTCATTTGTCATTCTTGTCATGCCTCTTCATCCCTTAACCTTATCTTCGGCCAACCCACCACCTCCATCTATCGACGGCGTTTTTCCGGCCTTCACCATAATCTACGGTCAATCCACCACCCCATTTCACTGATAATTTGCTTTCCGACCTTCACCTTCATCTCCGACCAACTCCTCTATCACTGGCGACACACAATCACAACAAGAAATTGTACATTGTTTTTGTTTGATATCATTTGATAGGTTTTTAGGTCTGCCATTCACTCAAAGGCGATACATGTTCTAGCATAGGGACACTTTTGATTTTTAAGATAAGAGAGGAATACCTCGATCAAATGATGCTTACAATATCAGTTTTCATTTCACCAAAAGTCTCTGACACACTCATTGAACCTTATAATGCAACACTCTCGGTGCACCCGTTGATAGAAAATGTCGATGAATGTATGGTTCTTGACAACGAGGAACTCTATGACATCTGTTTCATAATGTTGAAACTTAGCAACCTAAGTTGTAATTCAGTTTCCTTCACAAATTTCTTTACTATAGATTGTTTATATCTTCATTTTCTTACGGTAGGCGATCTAAAGCACACTTAATCTAACGAAAACCTATAGCCCTACTAGGGTTAGGGTTAGGGCTAGGGTTAGGGTTAGGGTTTGGGTTAAGTGTGAAGGGACTGGATGAAAGTGGTCTTCAAGAAGAAATGGTTTTTAATCTTTGAAATTTTTTTGATTGTGGATGTCATATCAATGCCACATAGATGAAGGTGATAAAAAATTATATATGTAGCATGTCACGTAAGTTGGTGACTTGTTGAACTTCCTATAGTTTGTTGCAATGGCTAGATGGTAACAATTTTGTTGCTTTAAGGTTTAAATTGTGATTATTATTATGTTTATGACCATATATTGACTAATTAAATTGAAACTGACATGGACAATTTTATTAATAATCCTTTCTATACTTCTATTCTAACTATCACTTGTTATCTTTATATTTTTCCATTGAAACAGATTGTTAAGACTTATAAAGTAGCTGATGTATTGTCAAACTATTACAAGGTTTGTGATCATTAAATCCTAACAATCGTCCTTACGTTGTGAGCCTAGTTGGTTGATGTGCGGAATTCCACACATGAAGTCCATGGTTCAAATCTTGGCACGCCGAGAATATCGCTAGTGTTCCACGATTGACCTCTCATGTGAGCCTTGTGGGGGTTGACATGGGCCACTCAGATTGTATGGTTTACCATTTTTTTAAATCTTAACAATCACATTAGGACTAACACGCTATTTAATTCAGTATCCTACTTGTAACTAGCTTTGGATATTGTGGCTTATTAAGCAAAGTTTCTCTTATACCAACAAATTATTATTCATACATGGCGAATTTATTTGTTTCATATTAATAAGTAAGTTGACAATTGTAAGTGTTTTAATGGATTTGAATGAAAAAATGACATGAATCATGTAATTAAACTTAGTTTTAAATCTAAATTCTTTTTGATTTGGTGTTACTATTAATTACTTCTACATCAATCTATTAGTATTTTCTATCACATCTCATATACCTGAAGGGTTTTATAGCAAACAATGAACTACAAAATTCCTAAGTTCACATGCAACCCTAAATAAGATCTATGTTTTCTTCTAATGAACATATAATAAAACCTAAAGGCCAACAATTAATTCTAAAGTATAAATCAGAAGAACCAACCTTTGATTCTTGATCCAGAAGCTAGCAGCACAAGTGTCCTGCCTCAAATGGAGTCACACCCAAGCAATGGAGAAGAGAATACAGCAGAGTATCCATAGAGAGAGAGAGAGAGAGTTGGCGCAGGTTTAGGGTTCCCCAGGGGTTCCCTATTTATAGTATCAGGTGGCACAGCTTAAAACCCTAGAGCCCAACTTTGGCAAGCCTTTTACCAATTGGTCAAGGCTTTACTTAAACCCTAATTAGGGTTTCGAGATCCTTGTGGTGACACCACAAATCTCGCCACCTTTAACCCCTAGACAGGTTGGTCAACATTCAACTATTGAATAATTATAAAACCAGTCCCTGCACTTTTAATTAATTAATTTAATCTCCAAATTAAATCCAATTAATTCTAGATTAATTTCTAATTAATTATTATAGTTTCTAATTAATATATTAACACTTAAATATATTAATAAACTATTTATTTATTTCTATTGATTTATTAAACAATTAATAAATCAACCTTTCTCTCTACTGACGTCTACATCAATCCTCCTGCTATGAGGGCAACCCAAATGGACTTTGCTTCTATTAACAAGACAAATACAAATTATAAGTCATGGCTTAGACACATAATCCAACAATACCTATGACCACCCAAAACATTTATTGTACATGGTGTTAAGGACTCAGAAGATGACTAGAGGCCTAAGGGCAATGTGCCCCAGTAGTATTATGTTTATTAGAAATGTGTCTTTAAACCTAGGGATGAGCATAGGCGGGTACCCGCTTAATTTGGCCGGTACCGAAACCAGAAACGACAGTTCTTGTAAAGTTGGAACCAAAATTGGAACCGGTCTAAGTGGTTTTTAAATTTTACAAACCGGAACCGTCGACCGGCTAACCCGGTTACGCCAATTTTTTAGTTTCATCGTTACAAAAAGAAATATTATCCATAGATACAAAAACTAAGTACTAGAAGTAGTTCATTATGATACAAGTTGCAAATTACAAAGTAAACGTAGTCCAATAATAGTTATAAAATGTTACATATGATAAAGTATATATAGTTCATTACGATATAAGTTATAAACGATAAATGAGTGGATTGATTTTGAGTTTTAAATATAAGAAAGATTAAGATGGTATAATAAGTATTACCTTATGCTCACATAATATAACTTTATATATATATATATATATATATATATATATATATATATATATATATATATATATATATATATATATATATATATATATATATATATATATATATATATATATATATATATATATATATATATATATATATATATAATTTTTTAAATCGCAGGTAGTGGTTCCAAAAATGAGAATCGGAACCGGAACCGATTAAGACGGTTCTGGTTCTGAAAGTGGGTACCCTGTTCCAGTGTTCACCCCTAGTTAAACCAGTATGTTGAGGGTTCAAGTCTTGTGATGAACAAATATATAGATTTAGGAGTATATTTAGGGGGTGTGAGCAGGGGCGGAACGTAATAGGGGCCAGAGGGGGCCATGCCCCCCCCCCCCCCCCCCCCCCCGATTTTCAATCTATTAAATACCGATATATATAACCGATAACTAATATTATCCTTTTCTATATCACAACTAACCAGCCTATAAACAAGGAAACTAATTTGACAAGGAACGCGATCAACTCTATACAAATACCAACAAACCAAATATTAACCCAAATCTTCAAACAATGAAAAAACCCTAAATCTTGCTGCAGCGCCAGAAAAAAAACTGCAACTCACCGGAGTTCTTGGATACCGCTAAAACAAGAAGATGCCGACTCGTTCTTCCAGTATTTGGAAGCATAACTATCCTACGATTCCACTGCCTTCTTCCTATATGTCTCATTGTTTGACTTCTTGTGCTCTCTGCTCGCGAAGTGCAGTCGTCTCCTCTCCACCGTGTTCTGGCTTTCGCTCTCTATCTCTCTATCTCCTCGCCGATTCGCCGGAACAGACTACATTTCTGTTGCCTTCGTGCTCTCATCTTGCAGGAGTAATGTATGTGCTCCATTTTTTTTCTCTCTCTCTCTCTTTGTCTCTTAAAGTTTTGTACTCCCATTAGCCATTGATACATATATTGAAAAGTCTTGTTAATCATAGAAAAAGTAAAAACAGTAGTCTAGCTCGTAGAGTAAGGTGCAAGGCTGCAAGCTATAATGTATTAGTTAAGAAAAGAATATATATTTTCTAAAATTGATAATTAGAAATCTACATATGTTACAATGATATAATCGGAAGTTTATAGATATATGCTATATTTATTAATTAATAGTTTTTAGTTTTCTTATTAGAATACTTAGTTTCTTGTAAAAATATATCTATCAATTGTTGGTTAATGCTATTATGTAGTTTACGTGTGTGTGTGTGTGTGTGTGTGTGTGTGTGTGTGTGTGTGTGTGTGTGTGTGTGTGTGTGTGTGTGTGTGTGTGTGTGTATATATATATATATATATATATATATATATATATATATATGTATATATATATATATATATATATATATATATATATATATATATATATATATATATATATATATATATATATATATATATATATATATATATATATATCGGCCCCGTGGTCGTTGTACTCGTGTTCCGCCCCTGGGTGTGAGTTACTCTTTCTAAAAAGATGATTAGAGAAGGAAACCTAGATGAAGCGTAGACAATAAGGATGGCCGAAGCTAAGAGCCAATTTCATAGTCACGTCATGAAGGTCATCACCTTCAAATCTTTATGATCTTATAAAAGTATCAAAATCAAGTGGCCCTTAGCCCTTATCCCTCAAAAAGGCTATGCTGACTTTTGATGCCAAAACCAATAATACGATGATTGTTGATACATTCACCCTATTTTCTCGAATATAATGGCAAAACATAATTATTCATCGTTTATAACCTCTTGTATTGAATCAATACTGCTTATGCAAACTAATTCGAAGTACATCTTATGTAAGATATATAACTCGATGATCCTTGCATGTTGTGTGTGAAATATCATTTGTAAAGCTCTTTATTTTTGTTCCTTTTACACCAATTATGGGATAAGTGGTGGTACTAGAGAAAGGACCACTTTGACCAATTTACTTCTATTAATTTCATGACTTAGGTCACCCTACTTGTTTTTTGTCTTTTGAGGCACTAACTTGATCATTATAATTATCTAAAACTTATCGTAGCTTTGGGTCGATCCAAAACCATCAACCATATGGAATTATGGATACATTCTTCTTCGAAAATTAAAACAAGAAGTTATTATGATGCGGGCGCTATCCTGCCATAGTTCTTCCAGAAGTTGGTGGGAAACATCCACCTTTAGCCTTGTTAGTCCTTGTAGTAGTAAAATGAGCAAAACAGTCCTTGGAGTTCCTTTGATTTGTCTTTCTATGGAATTTGAAGATCGAGAGAAACATAAATGATGTTGAAGGGAGACTAGCAAACTTGAATGGATTTGGTTAAGTTGCAGCGTACCAAAAAAAAGAGAGAGAATATATACACAAAGAATAACTAACGTAACCTTACAAACTAATTGACTGATAATTAGAGACCAACGTAAAGGTCAACGCTAACAGATTTGAAGGAGACCAGACATTAACGGTGTCCTCGAGAATACTTCGATTCTCAACTCTTGAATTCATGTATAATCAACAACACAAGTGCTCCTGATTCTATTGTGCAAAGATTTAAAGCAAACAAGCCCAAATTATAAAAGCATCTAGTTCCAATATTCATATTAGATTATTAATTAATCATAGACCTACCTGGCACATAAGGTACCATCCACATTCGACCAATAGCACGGTGCCTTTTAAAAGGAAATTAATAATGGCATCCAGTCATGGAGATGAAGGGGCCTCCTAGAAATTTTAATGGAGGAAGCAATTATTTAAACTTAAGATGTAAGTATATATATGGTACAATCAAGAAAACGTCAATCTTAATCATAAATAGTATTAGGGAAAATGACTTATAAGGGTAATTATGTTTCAAAACTGTTCAAAAAACAACATCCAAGTTTGGTCTGTTCAAAAAACACAATCCAAATAAGATCTTTGTACAAAAAACATCATCCAAGTAAGGCTTTTGTACAAAAAACACCAACGAACTACATGTTTTGTTCAAATTTTACCCAATGGTAACCGGCTCTTGCAGGTTAAAGGATAACTTGGCCTAATATTTAGTGACATGACATAATAACAGATGAACAGTTTAACCTGCAAGAGCCGGTTACTATCGGGTAAAATTTAAACAAAACATGTAGTTCGTTGGTGTTTTTGTATAAAGGCCTTACTTTGATGGTGTTTTTTGTACAAAGGCTTTATTTGGATGGTGTTTTTTGAACAAACCAAACTTGGATGATGTTTTTTGAACATTTTTGAAACATAATTACCCTTATAAATCATTTTCTATTAGTATGAAGTACAAAGTTGGTACTTGTTTGGCTCCCATTTGAACAACATCCCATTTCTTGCCTTTGACTTTTTGACTTGTGTTGGTGTTGACAATATGGTGCCACTTTTCATCATTAAGCCTCTTACTTTTTTTAAGATAAGATCATTCATTAATAAAGAGATAATATGATGGTGATCATGCCCTAAGTGCGATCAAGATTCATCTCTAAAAATGAATGGTATTCCCCTCTAGTCAAAAATAAGTGGTTGACTATAAAAATCAGTTCGTTTTGAATGGCTCAATTTCTTTTCTACCTTTTGTCTTCAATATAATTGGAGTATTAGTGATACCAATACGACTTACCAAAACAGGAAAGATGGCCAAAAGAAATAACTTCTATATTATGGTAACTAGCTTCATTTGGATTATACCATGTGTCGGTACAAATTTATGGTATAAAAGAATCGGAAAACAATAAGGAAAAAATTTTTAAGGCGCCATGCGCTAAGGTCGACTGGCACACTTTTACAAGACAGTATCAATTGCAAGATAAGGTGCTAATAAAAGCCACAAAAAATCTGGGAAAATATGTAGGGAATTTCTCCATTCCTCTTAAAGTACACACCTTTAATACAAGCAAGAATCAAAATATGAACAAAGTGCAGCAATTCGTATGGTACTAGCAACATGGGTCTGCCACATTTCTATCAAAAGTATTGATTCTATATGTAGATATTCTTCCAATCCAATTTGTTGATCTTTGGCGTGTTTATAATAAACTAAACATTGTATTTTAGTAGTCAAAAATATCCAACACCAAGCTGTTTATTAGATAAATGAGAATTTAGATTAATGTTTGATAAGATTCAGCTATCTGTCATAGAGAATCAAGATCTTGATAAAAGAACCGCATAGAAATAAAATCATTTGAATTGCTTTCTGTTTACTCGAGGAGATTTTTTTGTTTTTTATCTACTAATTTTTTATTGTGTACCAAACTTCATGAACCGGTTCCTAAACCTCACACACTACCGTACCCCTGCGGGCTGCGGATGCTCTTAAAAAAAGCACTTCTATATAAAATATCGTGATAAGTACTACCACTAACTACACCACTATCAACATACCATTATAGAAAGGAGTTCTTCTAAGCCCTTTCTCTTAGCTTCATTCCAACATATATAACCTATAACCAGTGTCTACTTTCCTTTTTCATCAAAGAAAAATCTCGCTCATATCATCAAGTGATGAGGCGTATACTGGCAGCTATGAGGCAAAACATCGAAAATATGAGGAAGAGTCCTAAAGTGGCAGACGAAAGCATGTTTGGAGAAGGAAATGGAACCGAGTTTCCAAATATGGCTCACCATACAAGGCAAGGACGAAATGGTCTTTCTCTTATACATAGCATAGTTAAAGCTCCACTGTCACTTGTATCATGCCTATCTTCTCCTCCACATACCACCGAGGGTGTTTGGGTTTCCGGCGAGCTCACACGGATATCAGATGTGAATCATCTTATCGTTAGTGACAGCATGCGTTATGCTATCTTGATGTGAAGCTGTAAGTAGTAGTTATCACTTTAGTACGGGCATTAAAAGACAGGAGAATAGATATTTAGCCTATTCATATTTCATGTTGGTAGATACTTATATTTCTGTTAATGATATCATGTAGTAGATTAATATACAGTGATAAATATATGGAAGCTTGAGCCAGGGCCGGTATCCTTTGCTATTTTACCTTCATCATTTATGACATGGTACTAGAAAAGAAAATCACATTTTAGTGTATGCTTTTGGTGTTCGTATCAATTATGTATCTATAGCCGAAATGGTCACTGATTTCTCTTAAAAGTCAAAACCGGAGACAGAGGTAGTAATATGAAACCTTATTAATGTGGCATCGCTTTATTTTTAATGGTACTAGGCAGATCAAGCATATGTATTAGATCTATATTCCAACCTGGAAGAAGACACTAAGATGTTGCATTCAACATAGTAGTAAAAAAGTATCAAGTGACTGCCCAATCTGCCAGCATAAACATTCAAGAAAAAGTGAAAGTAATACAAGCAAAGTTAAAGGAAAACTGAAAATGAAAGAAAGCCACATACATGGCTATGAAAGTGAGACTCGAGAAATTGATATTTGTGCATTTTAGTGGGCTCATATCAGTGTTTTTATTTGAACGGCATATCAGTGTTTTTATCTAAAACTAAACGGTCCGTCGCTAATCCAGCGAAATTAACTGTCACATTTTAATTTCACAAGATTACACACGGATTAGCAACCGATGTTTAAAAATGTGTAATCCGTCGCTAGTTATTGTTATTATTACCTAATATTTTTGTTCTTATTATCATTATTTTCTATTATTAAAATTATTGGAATTATTAAAATTATTGTTACTAAGATTATTACTGTTATTGGTCATTATATATACGGATAATGCTATAGTAACACATTAAACTTTTCATTTTGTATCTATTTGGTCCCTTAAGTTTTTCCATTGATGTCTAGGAGCTTAATGTTTATACAACCGACTTTAATTGGTCACCCGTGGGTTACTGTAGCAAAAGATTTTGCTACAGTACCCCCCACAACGTTTTGAAAATGCATCTAAATAGTCCGTGAACTTTTTCAGATTTATTCAGATTTTCCCCCATTGTCCGATTTTGAAAACCTTAATCTCTAAGGAGCAAGGAAAAAACCTAAGGACCAAATAGATGCAAAATGAAAAGTTCGATAGGCTACTGTAACATTATCTCATATATATATATATATATATATATATATATATATATATATATATATATATATATATATATATATATATATATATATATATATATATATATATATATATATATATATATATATATATATTGTTGGATTAGGTGTCTAAGCCATGACTAATAATTTGTAATTTACCTAATTAATAGTAGCAAAGTCCATTTGGGTTGCCCTCATAGCTAGAGGTTTGGTAGAAAGTTCTGAAGAGAGAAAGATTGATTTATTATGTGATTAATAAATCAATAGGAATTGAATAAATAGTTTATTAATATATTAAAGTGATAATATATTAATTAGAAACTATAATAATTAATTAGAAATTAATCTGGAATTAATTGGATTTAATTTGGTGATTAATTTGATTAATTAAAGGTGCAGGGGCTGAATTGTAATTATTCAATAGTTGAGTAAGTGACAATTTTGGCAGCTGGTGGTTGGCAAAAATATGGATAATATAATCCATGATTTTCGAAAATAAGATTAGGATAAACAAGGTTTTGAATTGTAAGATAAAGGTTTATCTTATTTGAATTCAAAAAGATTTATCTCTAAAGGCTTATCTGCAACCATTTGGAAAACTATAAATAGGGGTCCTGGGGAACCCTATTCTCCGCCAATTTCTCTCCTCCCTCTCTCTGGATTTCGTCCACCTCCTGCTCCCTGGGTGTGATCTCATTTGAGGTAGGACACTTGTGCTGCTTAGCTTGCAAGAAACAACTAAAAGGTTAGTTTTTTCTATTTTATTCTTTTAGTTAATTTTTGTTTTGCCTTTAGGAATTAGTTACATGTTCAAAGTAAGAAAACATAGATCCAATCTAGGTTGCATGTGAACTTAGGGTTTTTAGTTCATAGATTTGCAGAAAACCTTTCAGTGGTATCAGAACTTTTGGTTGTTTTCTTGTTGAATTGCTGTAATAGTTTTCCTAAAATTAGGGTTTAAAGCTTATAAACCTTAATTATTGCCTGGATCGATTTCTAGGATTAGGGTTTTGGAAACCCTAATCCCCCCCTTAGTATTTTCGAAAATGCCTATTAGGGTTTTAGGAGGTTTTCTATTTTTTGGTAACTTTAATTGTTTAATTAAATGGATAACCTTAAACCCAAATTGTTTGAATTCGAAATTTAAGGGTTTAAGATAGGTTTAAAATTAATTTGATTAATTTGGTAATACTTATCTACATTTGAATTAATTTAATTAACTGTTAATTAAAAGATAATTCAAAGGATTTAATTATTTTTTTTTAAATTTGCGAAAATTAAAGATAAATCCGGAAAAATCTTTTAAATGTTTAAAATATTAAGATTTAATTATTTCAATTAATTGTTAATTGAAGGATAATTAAATCGAATTTTAAAGGTTTAATTTAATTTTAAATTTAATAGTTAAATTGGTAAAATTAAAAGATAAACCTCAAATATTTTAAAGGGTTTTAAAATATATCTTATATATGTTATTAAAAGTTAATACTATATGTATAAGATAAAATTGGTCAGTCAATTCAACAGTAGGCCTCATTCACGAAGCTGATCTATAAAGTGGGTATAAGGAGGCTGCCTATAAAATGGCAGTCTAATGGGTGAACACTCTCGCCCACCGCTCGCCTGATCAGTGGAGGATCGTTAGCCGAACAGTTTTGATATGACCGCTTAATCATTAAAAGTATAATGATCAAAGTACTAGAACCATTTACAAAATCCCAATCTAGTTACTTTAGGAAAAATGTGAATTTGATGCTAATCCATGAAGTTGCACATTGCACTTTATGAAACGTTGGTGGAGCGTGTGTGGGTTACCGGCACACCAATGGGGGTTCATAAAGAGTGGCAATGGGTTTCTCGGGTGTTATCATTGTTGATGGAGCGTGCGTTGTTAACCGGCACATCAATTTGAGATGATAATGGACTCCGAGAGTACCAAGCTAATTTGCATGGTTATTCACACCCGGTTTGTGATCCTCGGCATCCCAGTCACAAACGTGTTGGATTAGGTGTCTAAGCCATGACTAATAATTTGTATTTACCTAATTAATAGAAGCAAAGTCCATTTGGGTTGCCCTCATAGCTGGAGGTTGGTAGAAAGTTCGGTAGAGAGAAAGGTTGGTTTATTATGGGATTAATAAATCAATAGAAATAAAAGATATGGTTTGTTAATATATTAAAGTGATAATATATTAATTAGAAACTATGTTGATTGATTAATAATTAATCAGAAATTAATTGGATTAATTTCTGTGGCATTAATTAGATTAATCAGGAGGTCAGGGATTAAAGTCGTACAAATTCAATAGTTGAATTGCGGCGCGCGGCGCGCCAATGTAAAGGCCGCGACGCGCGTACATATTCGTACGAATTCAATAGTTGAATTGCGGCGCGCGGCGCGCAAACGATCTGGCCGCGGCGCGCGTACAGATAATCCGGAAAATGGGCTGCGGCTAGGGTTTCTAGCTTTGCCACTTGGTTCCCTATAAATAGGGAACCCTAGACCTCATTATCAGTTGCTCATTCTATTATTCTCTCTGGAATTTTCGGTCATTTCCTCTGGCTCCCTGGGTGTGATCTCATTTGAGGCAGGACACTTGTGCTGCTTAGCTTCAAGATTAAAACTAAAGGTTAGTTTTTCTGATTTATTCTTTTAGTTAATTTTGTTTGGCCTTTAGGAATTAGTTACATGTTCAAAGTAAGAAAACATAGATCTTTTCTAGGTTGCATGTGAACTTAGGTTATTTAGTTCATGGTTGCGGAAAACCTTTTTAGTGGTATCAGAGCGTTTGGTTGTTTTCTTATTGAATGGCTGTAATAGTTTTCCTAATTAGGGTTTAAAGTTTATAAATCCTTTTTGGCCTATTTTTCGATTTTTGGGTTTAGGTTTTTTAAAACCCTAGCCCTTCCCCTTCTTTTTCAATTTTCTGCTTAGGGTTTTGGAAGGTTTTCTATTTTTGGTAACTTTAATTGGTTAATTAAATGGATAACCTTAAACCCGGTTTGTTTGAATTCGATAATTAGGGGTTTAAGATAGGTTTAAATTGATTTGATTAATTTGGAAAAACCTATCTACATTTGAATTAATTTAATTAATTATTTAATTAAAAGATAATTCAAGGGATTTAATTTAATTTTGATTTAATGGTTAAATTTCGAGAATTAAAGGATAAATCCTAAAATATTTTAAAAGGATTAAAATATCAAGATTTAATTAATTTAATTAATAGTTTAATTAAAAGATAAATTAAATCAAATTAAAGGTTTAATTTAATTTGAAGTTTAATAGTTAAATTTCAGGAAATTAAAAGATAAACCAGGAATATTTTAAAAGGTTTAAAATACATCTTATATATATTATTAAAAGTTAATACTATATGTATAAGATAAATTGGTTAGTCAAATCATTAGTAGGCCTCATTCACGAAGCTGGTCTATAAAGTGGGTATAAGGAGACTGCCTATAAAATGGCGGTCTAATGGGTGTTCATTCTCACCCACCGCTCGCCTGATCAGTGGAGGGTCGTTAGCCGAACAGTTTTGATAGGACCGCTTAATCATTAAAAGTATAATGATCAAAGTACTAGAACCCGTACAATAATTCCCAATCTAGTTACTTTAGAAAAAATGTGAATTTGATGCTAACCCATGAAATTGCACATTGCACTTTATGAAACGTTGGTGGAGCGTGTGTGGGTTACCGGCACACCAATGGGGGTTCATAAAGAGTGGCAATGGGTTTCTCAGGTGTTATCATTGTTGATGGAGCGTGTGTGGTTAACTGGCACATCAATTTGAGATGATAATGGACCCCGAGAGTACCAAGCTAATTTGCATGGTTATTCACACCCGGTTTGTGATCCTCGGCATCCCAGTCACAAACGGTGGGGCATATCCGAGATTTAACATGTCATTGAACAGTTCAATGAATCTCACAGATCTAGGAATTTCATAAGACTGAAATTAATAAAAGTTATCTACCTTAATGACCACTGTGTTGTGACTACGGCATCCCTCTTCACAGCATAGTTGGGGTATTTTGGATCCTAGCCTTGTTAAATAATATATATTGGGTAATTATTTAAAAGGATGAATTAAACGAATAAATTCAAATTTTATATATGTCTGAAGAAAGTGTCATTCTCCTCCTTCTCCTCCTTCACCCATTTCTGAGAGCTTCAGAAAGCACCTATTTAGTATGGTAAGGCTGACTGGCCTGAACTATGTGATATGGTTTTGCAATTAGAGAATAGTTCTTAGTTTTGCTGGCGAACCATATCCGACTGAGTGTCCGCTCCCAAACATGGCATCACACAGCAGCTTGTGATGAGCATGACTCCTTGACTATTGAGTCCAAGGAAGTTCGTTGCCTTATACTATTGATCATTGACCCCGAGTTCCGCAGGGATTTAGAATTCCTGGGGTCTGATAAGTTAGCAAAGCTAGTTCAGGAAAGGTTCTGTGAACTGGTTGAATAAAGGGAACGAACTAGGATCTTCAAAGAGCTTGAAGTTGCAAGCTAGAAAGAAGTAGCACCAGTTTGCGTGTTCCCGAGACTGAGGGATACATAGGCGAACAGTATAAAACTGGTTTCCCCTTGTGATCAGGAGTTAAGCATTAGCTCGACTCGCTGATCCGTTCATCCAGATGAACAGGAAGGGTAACCGGATAAGACAATCATGGAAATGCATTCAATGTCGACTCTAAATGAGTCGTTCATGGAGAAGCATAGTTCCATTAATTCAGCTGCTTTAGGATTGAGTCCAGTATTAAGGTGCATCAAGAAATGATCCAGATCGTCTGGACCGATTGTTCGATGTTTCAAACTGGGAATCCACAAGGTGGGACACAGTCACGGAAAGATTGGAAAAATGCTCCAAAGCCAAACCGTTTGGTAAACTCATAAATATCTTAGAATTCAGAACACCTGATCCTCATTTCCTTGATACAGGATGTGTTTCTCACATTTGCTCTGTATGCACGAACTCTGGAGGATGCGGGATGGTGTCGCACAGGAGCATATTCGGATTGGATCTGGAGCTCGTGCGGTTTTTGAGTTAAGCTAGATATTTGTTCTTGTTATTGGTTTATAGATACATTTAACATAGATTCGCATGGTACATTGTTCTGGGGATAATTCTGGTTTAATAAAATATTTTTTTAAAACATGGTTGTTTTAATTGTCCTCGAAATGTTGTGTGAATGTGTTGATGACGTAAATGGTAATAACTTGAATGTTGATACATCCAATGGGATTGGATTTGTAAATTGTGTTCTTTATGATTGTTAAAGTGAATTTTATGAGAATCACTTCAACCAAAGGTCCAGTTGGACAGGACTTTGGAATCATTTGACTTAGAGTCACGTGATGAATTGAGTGCTTAATAAAATTAATTGTGGCAAGAAAGGAATCACCCAAAGATCCAATGGATAGGATTTTGGAATCAATTGACTTGGAGTCAGGTGATGATTGCATGTCTTGAACAATATTAACAAAGTCATAAATTTACAAGGAACTGTAAAGGTATTAAGATTTTGAGCAACAGACACATAAGTTACTGTGTATTGCTCGAATCTTCGAACAGAACACGATTAGTTATGCTTCATGATATTTGCCAAATGGTTTGACAAATATGGCGTCGTTTATCGGAATAAGCGATTGATTGGAACCTTGAAGTGTTCAAAGATTTCAAAGGAAGCATAAGATCAACAGAACCTGAGTAACAACATAGACTGAGAAAATGTTTCACAGTTTATACTCTTCCAAGAACACTAATGGTTATAATGTGTCTTAGGGAAGATGATGGAGCATCGATCGAAATAGTTTTGATCCTCGGTGTATAAGATACACTAGATACATTTCCGACTAATATTTCAATGAACTGAATATTCAACCAGTCAGACCGCAGAAGCCATATTCCGACCACATCTTAGACTAAGTAGGTTACATTGACACTGTCTGAAATGTAAAGCTGGGATCGTCCCACTAGTACATAGAAAGTCCAGGGTCATGTAGCATTCGTCTGAATCTCATGACAAGCCTGAAACTGATCAGCAATGTCGTTTCATTGGCCACTCCGGTTATCCTTTGAAAGAAGAGTACTTTTAGAAAGAACTCAAGTTCTAAGGAAACAGTGGGAGTAAGAATAATTCTGAACGAGTTCAGGAATTAGCCAAGTGAAAGAACCTTTAGTCACCACTGGGACTTGACCAGGAATTAGATTCCTGTTAAACCTGACATACCCTCTCTTCGCTTGACCAGTTGTTATTTTCACTGTCATAAGGAGTTATGATTTGGGTGATATACCGGGTAGTGGTAAAACACTAAAGATGGTACGGATAAGTAATCCGACTGCTGGAAGCATTGGTGAGCCCAGTTGCTGCAAAATAAGAGAACCTTACCGCGAGACACAGTCTATGTGACAGTTTGATTGATCTTTACAACTGGTCTAGGTACCAGTGGGAGTAATTGAATCATCAAAAGAAGGGAACATAGAAATGTACTTACAGAACATCTGGTTGAATGAGTCATCACTTGGAGTCAAGCAATTGATTCTGAGAGATGCACTCTCAATAGAAGATGTAATCCGAGAGGATTCTGCGTGGCATAGTGTGAGTCGTTAGTGGAGCGTGTGTGGTTTACCGGCACACTAATATGGACTCACATAGAGCATGCCATTACAAAAGGGTACATGGCCCCGGGATTCGTACCATGGGCATCTCGCAAGAAAGGATATTCAGATTCTCAAAATAGGCCAAAAGGTTTGGATTTTGTGAATAGCTTGAAAGATTTCCTTTAATATGTCGGAAAGGTTTGGATTTCGGTTTCGCAAAATGTGCCATAAGTTCTGGATTTTGTGAATAGTCCGAAAGAGTCATATAACGGTGTCAAAGCCAGTGGGAGTATCGTTGTTATCTGCTATCATTGTATGTGGGTTACATACTAGTTCTAGGAAACGTCTCTTATCATTACAAAGTGTAATGACTTGGTGTTAAGAAACGGTTCGCTATGAAAGACTTTAAGAGATACAACATACTCAGGTGGTTGTGAACATCTATTAGATAGATCAGAATTCTGCCAATATGATCTTGATGAGATTCAAGATGCATAACCCGAGGAATGGAGTTTCCTGTCATTGCAAAGTGTAATGAATTGGCATGAAAGAAACAAAGAAGGTGCAGCATGCTCACGTAGTTCATAGAAATCTATCAGATAGATGAGACTGACAGTATGGACTTAGCCGTTGAGTATATGATCTTGATGGGATTCAAGATGCATAAGAAAGAGTCCCTGAAAGGAAATGGTTTCCGGAAATCATGACACAAGGATTATTGGTAATCTTAGGATTCCGAAAGTGCTTGGAATGAGATTACATCAGGTTCCTCGAGCCTCTTGGACAAATCAGAAGTGTTATGAACATATCCTGATGACTTAATGCTTAGAGCATTGTAAGTTGGATTCAGGATATTGCCTGGCTGAGAATACTAAATGGATTTTTGAACAGGCGTGAGAAATCATTGGGAAATGATTAGGGTGATTGATTTGAAAGGGTTTTCAAATCGGTAATTGTTTACACCAGAACGTGGTGCTGTAGGACTTCATGGTTAATGAATTTTGTTGGTTTCTGATGGAGCGCGTGTGGTTCACCGGCACATCATGACACCTCGAAATTGTCTTAGGGTATAGTCGTGTAGACTAGAGACCCGAGAACCATGGGCAGTCACGGTACACATCACCAGAATGGAGTTGTGAGAGAGAATGACAAAATGACAAATTGAGATATCATCGGAAGAGTATCCGATAGGATCATCTGTAATAAAGTGTATAAGTGTTAGACACTTGGATACATTGAAAGAGTGAAAAGGTCATAGACATAGATATAAAAGGCTTGAATTGAAAGTTTAAAAGAGAATAAGAAACCGATAATAGTTATGATAAATCCGGCTTGGTGATTACCTCGTGGAGACTTGGTAATTAGCAGGAGTAGCTGCCAGTCAGATTTTATGTTTCACTTTTGCATGTTTACTTCCTGAATAATTGGATTATTCAAATATCCACAGTCGTTCATACTCTTAGGGAGTAAGTATGAAGGAAGACTGTCATGAATTGGTTTGTAGATTGTCTAAGGAGTTAGACATAGCAATAAGATTGCTGCAACGTTCATGAGTACTTGGAAATGGAGATTTGAGTATTGGATAAACCCGCGCTCAATGGATTGCTTCATGGATTATATCACGAGCAATGTTGAGACGATAATATCTTATGGTCTTAAAGTGGAGAGATATGAGTTATAATTTGCAAGGCGATTGTTCATTGATAGTACGAAAACGCATCGGTAACTCGATGTTATAAAACGTGCTGTTGTGAGTGATTTGTCGGGTAAAAGATATAACATATTAGTCAAAGCTTATTCGTCCCTTGACCCTGACGGGAAACAGATATCTGTTGGCCACTCGATGATTTTGAAGTTGACTGAAGCGCTGGCCAGCCAGGACTAAATTGGTTCGTTCAATTAGAAGTCTAAAAGTCATAAGCAAAATCGGAAATCGGGAAACAGTGTGTCAGACAGAGATTGATCTCAATCCATGTCTCATGTCTGAAAATATCTTGTTGGACGGAGGATCATCTGATCACTTATCTATGGACAGAACTGACTAGGTCAGAGTTCGGCAGCAGTTTCTAGGAAGCTGCAGGTTGCTGATTAATCAGAGGTTAAATTGGTAATTATAGTCATAGACTTATCCAAGTGGGAGACTGTTGGATTAGGTGTCTAAGCCATGACTAATAATTTGTATTTACCTAATTAATAGAAGCAAAGTCCATTTGGGTTGCCCTCATAGCTGGAGGTTGGTAGAAAGTTCGGTAGAGAGAAAGGTTGGTTTATTATGGGATTAATAAATCAATAGAAATAAAAGATATGGTTTGTTAATATATTAAAGTGATAATATATTAATTAGAAACTATGTTGATTGATTAATAATTAATCAGAAATTAATTGGATTAATTTCTGTGGCATTAATTAGATTAATCAGGAGGTCAGGGATTAAAGTCGTACAAATTCAATAGTTGAATTGCGGCGCGCGGCGCGCCAATGTAAAGGCCGCGACGCGCGTACATATTCGTACGAATTCAATAGTTGAATTGCGGCGCGCGGCGCGCGGCGCGCAAACGATCTGGCCGCGGCGCGCGTACAGATAATCCGGAAAATGGGCTGCGGCTAGGGTTTCTAGCTTTGCCACTTGGTTCCCTATAAATAGGGAACCCTAGACCTCATTATCAGTTGCTCATTCTATTATTCTCTCTGGAATTTTCGGTCCTTTCCTCTGGCTCCCTGGGTGTGATCTCATTTGAGGCAGGACACTTGTGCTGCTTAGCTTCAAGATTAAAACTAAAGGTTAGTTTTTCTGATTTATTCTTTTAGTTAATTTTGTTTGGCCTTTAGGAATTAGTTACATGTTCAAAGTAAGAAAACATAGATCTTTTCTAGGTTGCATGTGAACTTAGGTTATTTAGTTCATGGTTGCGGAAAACCTTTTCAAAACGGTGGGGCATATCCGAGATTAAACATGCCATTGAACAGTTCAATGAATCTCACAGATCTAGGAATTTCATAAGGCTGAAATTGATAAATGTTATCTACCTTAATGACCGCCGTGTTGTGATTACGGCATCCCTCTTCACAGCATAGTTGGGGTATTTTGGGTCCTAGCCTTGTTAAATAATAAATTGGGTAATTATTTGAAAGGATTAATTAAACTAATAAATTCAAATGTTATATATGTCTGAAGAAAATGTCATTCTCCTCCTTCACCCATTTCTGAGAGCTTCAGAAAGCACCTGTTAAATATGGTAAGGCTGACTAGCCTTGACTGTGTGATATGGTTTTGCAATTAGAGAATAGTTCTTAGTTTTGCTGACGAACCATATCCGACTGAGTGTCCGCTCCCAAACATGGCATCACACAGCAGCTTGTGATGAGCATGACTCCTTGACTATTGAGTCCAAGGAAGTTCGTTGCCTTATGCTATTGATCATTGACCCCGAGTTCCGCAGGGATTTAGAATTCCTAGGGTCAGATAAGTTGGCACAGCTAGTTGATGAAAGGTTTCGAGAACTGGTTGAAAAAGGGAACAAACTAGGATCTTCAAAGAGCTTGAAGTTTCAAGCATGAAGGAAGTAGCACTAGTTTGCATGTTCCCAAGTTTAAGGGATACATAGGCGAACAGTATAAAACGGGTTTCCCTTTGTGATCGGGAGTTAAGCATTAGCTCGACTCGCTGGTCTGTTCATCCAGATGAACAGAAAGGGTAATCGGATAAGACAATCATGGAAATGCATTCAATGTCGACGCTGTATGAGTCGTTCATGGAGAAGCATAGTTCCATTGATTCAGCTGCTTCAGGATTGAGTCCAGTATTAAGGTGCATCAAGAAATGATCTGAATCGTATAGACCGATTGTTCGATGTTTCAAACTGGGAATCCATAAGGTGGACACAGTCACAGAAGGAGTGGAACAATGCTCCAAAGCCAAACCGTTTGGCAAACTCAGTAATATCCTAAAACTCATAATACCTGATCCTCATTTCTTGATACAGGATGTGTTTTCTCACATTTGCTCTGTATGCACGGACTCTGTAGGATGCGGGATGTTGTCACACAATAGCATATTCAGTTTGGATCTGGAGCTCGTGCAGTTTTTGGAGTTAGGCTAGATATTTATTCTTGTTATTAGTTTATAGACACACATGACATGGATTCGCATAGTACAATGTTCTGAGGATAATTCTGGTTTAACAAAATATTTTTTAACATGATTGTTTTAATTATCCTCGAAACGTTGTGTGAATGTGTTAATGGCATAAATGGTAATAACTTGAACGTTGATACATCCAATGAGATTGGACTAATAAATTGTGTTTCTTTATGATTGTTAAGTGAATTTTATGAGAATCACTTTCACCAAAGGTCCAGTTGGATAGGACTTTGGAATCATTTGACTTAGAGTCACATGATGAATTGAGTTCTTAATAAAATTAATTATGGCAAGAAAGGAATCACCCAAAGATCCAATGGATAGGATTTTAGAATCAGTTGACTTGGAGTCAGGTGATGATTGCATGTCTTGAACAATATTAACAAAGTCATAAATTTACATGGAGATGTAAAGGTATTAAGATTTTGAGCGACAGACACATAAGTTACTGTGTATTGCTCGAATCTTCGAACAGAACACGATTAGTTATGCTTCAAAATATTTGCCAAATAGTTTGACAAATATGGTGTCGCTTATCGGAATAAGCGATTGATTGGAACCTTGAAGTGTTCAAGGATTTCAAAGGAAGTATAAGATCAACAGAACCTGAATGACTACATAGACTGAGAAAATGTTTCATAGTTTATCCTCTTCCAAGAACACTAATGGTTATAATGTGTCTTAGGGAAGATGATGGAGCATTGATCGAAATAGTTTTGATCCTCGATGTATAAGATACATTTCTGATTAGTATTTCCATGAATTAAATATTCAACCAGTCAGACCGCAGAAACCATATTCCGACCATATCTTAGACTAAGTTGGTTACGTCGACACTATCTGAAATGTAAAGCTGGGATCATCCCACTAGTACATAGAAAGTCCAGGGTCATGTAGCATTCGTCTGAATCTCTTGACGAGCCTGAAACTGATCAGCGATGTCGTTTCATTGGCCATCCCGGTTATCCTTTGAAAGAAGAGCCCTTTTAGAAAGAACTCATGTTCTAAGGAAATAGTGGGAGTAAGAATAATCCTGAAGGAGTTCAGGGATTAGCCAAGTGAAAGAACCTTTAGTCATCACTAGGCCTTGACCAGGAATTAGATTCCTGTTAAACCTGACATACCCTCTCTTCGCTTGACCAGTAGTCACCGTCATAAGGAGTTATGATATGGGTGACATACCGAGTAGTGGTAAAACACTAAAGATGATACGGATAAGAAATCCGACTACTGGAAGCATTGGTGAGCCCGGTTGCTGCCAAATAAGAGAACCTCAGCGCGAGACACAGTCTATGTGTCAGTTTGTTTGATTTTTACAACTGGTCTAGGAACCAGTGGGAGTAATTGAATCATCAAAAGAAGGAAACATAGAAATGTACTTACAGAACATCTGATTGATTGAGTGATCACTTGGAGTCAAGCAATTGATTCCGAGAAGAGCGCTCTCAATAGAAGATGAGATTCAAGAGGATTCTGCATGGCATAGTGTGAGTCGTTAGTGGAGCGTGTGTGGTTTACCAGCACACTAATAGGGACTCACATAGAGCATGCCATTACAAAAGGTACATGGCCCCGAGATTCGTCCCATGGGCATCTCACAAGAAAGGATATTCGGATTCTCAAAATAGGCCAAAAGGTTTGGATTTTGTGAATAGCCTGAAAGATTTTCTTTAATATGTCGGAAAGGTTTGAATTTCGGTTTCGCAAAATGTGCCATAAGTTCTGGATTTTGTGAATAGTCCGAAAGAGTCATATAACGGTGTCAAAGCCAGTGGGAGTATCTACTATCATTGTATGTGGGTTACATACTGGTTCTAGGAAACGTCTCTTATCATTACAAAGTATAATGACTTGGTGTTAAGAAACGGTTCACTATGAAAGACTTTAAGAGATACAACATACTCAGGTGGTTGTGAGCATCTATTAGATAGATCAGAATTCTGCCAATGTGATCTTGATGAGATTCAAGATGCATAACCCAAGGAAAGGAGTTTCCTGTCATTGCAAAGTGTAATGAATTAGCATGAAAGAAACAAAGAAGGTGCAGCAAATTTACGTAGTTCATAGACATCTATCAGATAGATGAGACTGACAAGTATTGACTTAGCCGTTGAGACTATGATCTTGATGGGATTCAAGATGCATAAGAAAGAGTCCCCGAAAGGAAATGGTTTCCGGAAATCATGACACAAGGATTATTGGTAATCTTAGGATTCCGAAAGGGCTTGGAATGAGATTACATCAGGTTCCTCGATCCTCTTGGACAAATCAGAAGTGTTATGAACATATCCTGATGACATAATGTTTAGAGCATTGTAAGTTAGATTCAGGATATTGCCTGGCTGAGAATACTGAATGAATTTTTTGAACAGACGTGAAAAAACATTGGGAAATGATTAGGGTGAACGATTTGAAAGGAGTTTCGAATCAGTAATTGGTTACATCAGGACGTGGTGTTGTAGGACTTCATGGTTGAAGAGTTTCGTTGTTTTCTGATGGAGCGCGTGTGGTTCACCGGCACATCATGATACCTCGAAATAGTATTAGGGTGTAGTCATGTAGACTATAGATCCCGAGAACTATGGGTAGTCACAGTACACATCACCAGAATGGAGTTGTGAGAGAGAAAGACGGAATGACAAATTGAGATATCATTGGAAGAGTATCCGATTGGATTATCTGCAATTAAAGTGTATACGTGTTAGACACTTGGATACATAGAAAGAGTGAAAAGGTCATAATAGACAAAAATATAAAAGGGTTTGAATTAAAAGTTTAAAAGAAAAATAAGAAACCGATAATAGTTATGGTAAATCTGACTTGGTGATTACCTCGTGGAGACTTGGTAATAAGCAGGAGTAGCTGCCAGTCAGATTTCATGTTTCGCTTTTACATGTTTACTTCCTGAGTAATTAGATTACTCAAATATCCACAGTCGCTCATACTCTTAGGGAGTAAGTATGAAGAAAGACTGTCATGAATTGGTTTGTAGATTGTCTAAGGAGTTAGACATAGCAATAAGATTGCTGCAACGTTCATGAGTACTTGGAAATGGAGATTTGAGTATTGGATAAACCCACGCTCAATAGATTGCTTCATGGATTACATCACGAGCAATGTTGAGACGATAATATCTTATGGTCTTGAAGTGGAGATATATGAGTTATAATTTGCAAGGCGGTTGCTCATTGATAGTACAAAAACGCATCGGTAACTCGGTGTTATAAAACGTGCTGTTATGAGTGATTTGTCGGGTAAAAGATATAACATATGAGTCGAAGCTTATTCGTCCCATGACCCTGACGGGAAACAGATATCTGTTGGCCACTCGATGATTTTGAAGTTGACTGAAGTGCTGGCCAGCCATGACTAAATTGATTCGTTCAATTAGAAGTCTAAAAGTCATAAGCAAAATCGGAAATCGGGAAACAGTGTATCAGACAGAGATTGATCTCAATCCATGTCTCATGTCTGAAAATATCTTGTTGGACGGAGGATCATTTGATCACTTATCTATCGACAGAACTGACTAGGTCAGAGTTCGACAGCAGTTTCTAGGAAGCTACAGTTTGCTGATTAATTAGAGGTTAAATTGGTAATTATAGTCATAGACTTATCCAAGTGGGAGACTGTTGGATTAGGTGTCTAAGTCATGACTAATAATTTTTAATTTACCTAATTAATAGTAGCAAAGTCCATTTGGGTTGCCCTCATAGCTAGAGGTTTGGTAGAAAGTTCTGAAGAGAGAAAGATTGATTTATTATGTGATTAATAAATCAATAGAAATTGAATAAATAGTTTATTAATATATTAAAGTGATAATATATTAATTAGAAACTATAATAATTAATTAGAAATTAATCTGGAATTAATTGGATTTAATTTGGTGATTAATTTGATTAATTAAAGGTGCAGGGGCTGAATTGTAATTATTCAATAGTTGAGTAAGTGACAATTTTGGCAGCTGGTGGTTGGCGAAAATATGGATAAGATAATCCATGATTTTCGAAAATAAGATTAGGATAAACAAGGTTTTGAATTGTAAGATAAATGTTTATCTTATTTGAATTCAAAAAGGTTTATCTCTAAAGGCTTATCTGCAACCATTTGGAAAACTATAAATAGGGGTCCTAGGGAACCCTATTCTGCGCCAATTTCTCTCCTCCCTCTCTCTGGATTTCGTCCACCTCCTGCTCCCTGGGTGTGATCTCATTTGAGGCAGGACACTGGTGCTGCTTAGCTTGCAAGAAACAACTAAAAGGTTAGTTTTTTCTATTTTATTCTTTTAGTTAATTTTTGTTTTGCCTTTAGGAATTAGTTACATGTTCAAAGTAAGAAAACATAGATCCAATCTAGGTTGCATGTGAAGTTAGGGTTTTTAGTTCATAGATTTGCAGAAAACCTTTCATATATATATATATATATATATATATATATATATATATATATATATATATATATATATATATATATATATATATATATATATATATATATATATATATATATATATATATATATATATATATATATATATATCACTACAAGATTAATTGTTTTTAGCGGCGACATGTCGTTCCTAAATGTGTCACCACTATGCTTCGTCGCTAATATGATTTGTCGCCCCTAAACGTATTGTCGCTAATAGTGTTGCCACTAAATGCTCTTTGTCGCCCCTAATAGTATCGCCGCTAAAGATGTCATCACCATTAAGCTTTCCTTTGCTGAAAGTATCATTGGTGATACTTGTCGCCTCTATTGATAGTGGTCGCCCTTAAAGGTGTCGCCCTTAATAGTTGTTTTTTTTAATTTTATTTATCTTTAGACTACAATTTTGTAATGGGAACAAATGAAAGTAGAAGGATATGATAAAAAAAGTCAATGGAAGTATGATGCTATATTTGGCATTTAACCCTATGATATTTAATGATAGTGAGCTTTAGGAAACATTTCACAATCACACCAAATGGAAGAAGTTTTGTTCTACTAAAATACCAACTGGTTGATTGATTTTATTGAGCGAAAAAGATAATAGACCATCTAATAGGAGCAAAAGAAACTCGATGTAGTTAAAGAATAAGAAACAAAAATTGGGTAAGATAATGTATAGTAAATTCTTGTATTTGAACATCTCATGTTTATATGCCATTTGCTTGTTTGAATTTGAGCACATTTTTCTTATTAGCGCATTGTACTTTAAAAAAGTTATCCATTGCAGCAATGTGTAACGTACAGATTTTAGTTATGATGGCACATCACAAATTAGCGACTATAATGTACTGTTGTAATTGTTTGTTACTATATCGTATTTATCAATTAAATAAAGTGTGTCGTGAAAAGAAAAAGGATTTGAGCCCTATGACAAAGGGAATTGCTAGTATGCTAAATTATAAGATTTTCTTATTTATCTGTCTTTGATATAATTCGGTTAGGGATTTGGAATTTTTTTTGTTTAGGGCTCTATCATAGGGATCTGAAGGTTCTTATGCTCATCATTATCATAATTGTTATTATTGTTCATTTTATAAATACACCATTTAACCCTAATAATTTCATGAAATACTTTTCCTAACAAATGTTTCTTTTTTGTATTAGATTGAGTTCTTATTGAAAATGGAGATTACACAATCATCAATAAATGGTGATTCTTGGAGTGCTTAGAAGTTTGCTAATAGACTTTAGCTCTTTTTTTGGTGCATGATGACAATGAATCATCAGGTTTTCAGTACTGCATTCAACATGAAAGTATTAAACTAAAAGAGGAAAAGATAATCATTAGAGAAATTAAAAAACTTGAAGGTACACGAGATAAAGTCAATGCAAAGTTGCAGTGAGGGTTAAATTTGAAATATCTGTACGTGAAAAAGATTAGTTCAACACCAGGTCAAGGTAGGTACAATTGGCTACTTTTGAAGTTTTTCATCTCATCAAATTTACGGTTGGTAGTTTTAAAGTCCATTAATTTAATTTTCATTTCATTATAGCTTATTGGTGTTAATCTTGATGGGGGTGTTTGTAGCCCTTTAAAGTCAACATTAGCTTATCTATGTTTCATATTTAAAATCCTTAATATTTACCTGAATGTCTAACAAAATAAACATAATTAGAATATACATAAATAATAATATGAACCATCTTATTGAATTTATATATAATTAACTCATAATGTGTAGATTATTAAAGAAAATGGATTTATATCTAATTAACTGATTATGCAAATACTTTACAACTTGTTTGATAATTTTTTTCCTTGTTTGATTTTTTTAAAGACTTCAATAAACTAAATTGTTTAGGTAATTTATTTGTATAAATTCAAATAAAAAAATTGTAGTCCATATCGCATTGTATCCTAAACCTACTTATCAACAATTTAAGGAAAGAATCTACATCCAATAAAAATACAAATATCGTTTTAAATAACAATTTCCAGCAATGTTTTTTAATTTCTATAAAATTCATCAGAAACTAAAGAAAATAAATCTAAAAAATCAAAACCTAAGAAATCTAACTATGACAAGTTATGACGCCAATGAATTTTCAGAAGCTGTCGCTAATATCTTCACCGGAAACTATTGTTTTTGTTGCTTGATATCTTGCCGATCGTCGGCCTCTCATTGACTTGTTGTACGAAACAGGTTAATATCTTCAATTTCTTTCAATATTCTAACGGTTGTACCATACTTTATCTCTCAGGATGAAGGCTCATGTTTCTTTGAATGATTTATTTTTTAATTCATAATGAAGTATAGAAAGTCAAAAACAAGGTTCTTGGTTTTTTTGTTTGTGCATTGTCTTATGTCTACCACTCTCCCTAATCCTTAAAAATATTAAAATAATAAGAGAATCTTTTCAAAACTAAAACTTTAAAATTTTATTTACGATTTACCATGTCTCAGGACGGATTAAATGCTCATGTTTCTTTGAATGATGCTTAAAAATAGTAATGTATTAACTATTTATCTTCTTTTGGAGAGTTGTTTATAATAGTTTCAATTTATTACTAATGAGTAAAGACTCATATATAATGTTGATGTAGTTGATTTACAAGATGTTTTTAATCAACATTGACTTTTGATTTTAGTGGTAGAAAATTTACAAGCTGTTTTTTTATCAACATTGACGTTTGTATGATTTAATAGATACAATATTTTCATTTTTCTATGACATAAACGAACATAAACGAACGAACGTAAACAAACGAACATAAATACATAAACGAACATAAATGAACGAATGTATCCGAACAATCACGAACTTAAAAGAAAGAACGAGAGCATTGTTCGTGTTCGTTCGTTTAACTAAACAAATGAGACATATTGTTCATGTCCGTTCATTTATTAAATAAAAGAAGATAAACGAACTTTCTGTTGAACGGTTCACGAAGTGTTCGTCGAACGTTCAGTTTGTTTACAGCCCTAACCATGGTTATTTAGGTAATTTACCGTTTGTGTGTTTGTTGGATGTAGATATTCTAAAATTCTTCTATTTGTGTTTCCTATGTTTCAAATTGTTTTGTACAAAGGTTTGGTTAAAATTTTGATTTATCATGTTAATAAGTAACTAATATGGATTTTTATGATCGTTTTTACTATATGTGCTAACTAATTTACATGGTTTTGTTTTTTAAAAATAAAAGACTTCATTTGGGATACCTGTATCAATATCCAAAACAAAAAACAAATATATTGCAACTTAGTAATTTAATTTTCAATCTCTATGCCGACGGATTTGCATTTTACAAATCTTGAAGATAGAGAAGATAAAACAATAAAACTAATATGTGATTATCCCAAAACGATGGATTTTAATATATTTATTTTTTTTCAAACCAAATAATAAATTTGGTAAAAATTTAAAGCTAAATTCTTTTAATATTTCTTGATATTTTAAACTGAACAATACCTAAAAGTGATTACATGTAGAATCAAATAGAACACAATCTTTTATTGAAATAAGAAAGATTAATAAAGAAGTCAGACAAAATGTTAAAATGATAAATAATCCATAATGCTACATAGGAAACTAGTGATTGAAAGAAAACAATTAGCCGAAAGAATTTGTTCATTTTCCAGAAAGAAAACCAATCAATAATATAAACTATTCGCCATAAAAAAGTATTCACCGCAACCCGGAATTTGTGATTTTTGGTTATTTTAAAATCAAATAATTAAATATTTAATAGATAATGCTTACTGTTTTTATTAATAATTTCATTTTTAATCTAAAACAACAATATATTAATACTATAACCTAAAATAACAAGATGTTTATACTTTTAACCGAAAAAGTATGACAATAACCCAAAGCAACAACATATTTATATTTTGTTGATAGATTGCATGTTCTTTATAATATGAATGTAAAGTTCTTTTATTTTTCTGAAATCGCTTCGATTTTATCAGTGTACTTTTACATGTAAATTTTTTTCTTTATTTTTGATGTGTCGTTATATACACATTTAGTTTGTTGTTTATATGTACTTATGTATTTGGGATGAGTAATATGCTTTGTTGGTTTATCTATAACTAGACGAAATCTCGCGTGTTGCGCAGGTTAAAATTATGTATGAAAAACTTCGTCATTCACATTATCTATGAAATAATAACTCTTCCACTAAGTTGATATATAAACTTGTAACTACTTTGAACAATAAACATTTATTACAATCACAATACTCAATGATTGTTACCCGCGATTTGCGCTTGAATAATATTAAATATAATTCTCAATCTAGTGTTAGTTTTACTATTGTGACTATTAACTAAATTGATTATTACTTATTTTGCCATCTTCGTATTTCTATCATAATGAATATTCAAAATAACAACGCTTCTTTAAGTTAATGTTATATAATTTATGAATTTACGTTACTATATATTATTATTATCGTCAATTAAGTTTAAAAATAAGTTATTATTATCAAGTAGTTGTATAAGACTTTTAAAACCACTTAATAGTATTAAAATTATAAAATTTTAAAGTCTAGATAGAAAGTTTTATTTTATTTGTAATCATATTACATTAACAAATGAATTCTGAATCGTTACTAAAAGAACATTTAAAAAATTGTGTCGATTTCAAATCAGTATGATGTACATCTTTAATAAACTGTTAGTTACATCCACAATGATGAAACATAATCAAACAATCATATATGATATTGCAAAATAATAACATACATCTTTAATAAATTCTTAGTTAAATGTATTGAAGTTTTATTAATATTACAACCCTTCAAATTCTAAATAAGAGTTATTTAGCATTAAATAGCTAGAATGAAAAGTTTTTTCTACTTATGGTATTTAATTGATACTTATGGTACTCAATTAAACATAATTAAAATATTTAAATTGTATTTAGTCAACTAAATAAAATAATATGATCCTCTAATGTGTAATATTATATTATATTTGAACATTAATATTGAACTATTTATAATGCAAATAAAGCCAATAATATGTTAGTTCTATATTTTTTGAATTTTTTCTTATAACTTATTTTTGTATATTTGTTTCAAAGCAAAGTTTCAAACAATGTGTTTTAGAATATGATTAACGAATGAGTGTGTGAGAAGTTATTTGACAATAAGGAATTTGTAGATGTTTAATGTATTTCATAGTAGGAAATGTGTTTATTTTTTATTCATTAGTAGTACATAATAAATAAACAATTTAAAAAAAATATCATATCAATTTTAAGAAACATAAAACTAATAGATTAAGCAAAAAACCTACAAACTCATTACTATAAACTTAACTATAATATTTATAAGTGTACATGTATGTGTTTATTGATTTATATTAACCTATTCATGGAGACTTTGAATTTTTTATGAGTCAAAATACTTGAGAAATACAAATAAGTTCTTCACTAGTTGTTACAAATCCATGATTGTAGGTTGTTGTATGTATACATTCACTTTTTATATTGTTGTACGTTATTTTTTCAGCTTATGGTCTTGTATTTGTGTTTTTTATGGTATATGATTTTTGACATTGTAGTTAATTTGCCTATTTCATTGTCTACATGAAAGTTATCATTAACATATATATATATATATATATATATATATATATATATATATATATATATATATATATATATATATATATATATATATATATATATATATATATATATATAACCATCTCCTGATGGCCGAGTTGGTAGCTTTCCCACCTTTCCATAGGAGAGGTCAAGGGTTCAACTCTCACCTGTTTCAATTAGGGATGGCCACCGGTACACCCAAAGGGTGGGTTGCCTGGCACATGAGTTTACCGGGTGTTCATGTTGCCCCGAGGTTGGGTCAGTCGGGTCGTCCAAAAGACGGGTCGGGTGGCTTCCTCGGTTATATATATATATATATATATATATATATATATATATATATATATATATATATATATATATATATATATATATATATATATATATATATATATATATATATATATATATATATATATATATATATATATATATATATATATATATATATATATATATATATATATATATATATATATATATATATATATATATATATATATATATATATATATCAGATGTATCATTATCAACAAATGCTTAGAATGTAATAGAAAAAACCACAAACTATTAATGATGATTTGAAAATTACAATCTATTTTTATTTTCCAATAATTCCTTTATATTATATTGATATTTGACATCTTTTCATGTTGTAATTATATTATTTACATAACCAAAAAGATGGAACTCAATCAAACAATCATATAGGATATTACAAAATAAGAACATACATCTTCAACATATTGTAACAAATAAATTGAAAAAGAATAAATTTCTCTTTGATCTAAATGTACATACATAAATGTTTTCTTGAAATCTAAAGAAAGAAGAAGGAAAAAAGAAGTAAATACAAATTGAACGAAAAAATAACTAAAATATCTTCTAGCATTTTAAAATTTTGATAGTCATGCCCGCCTTTATCTTACACATTTTTCTCATCTTTTTGAATTTAGACAACAATAACAAAAACATAAGAGAATAAAATGCACGCATATATTAGTTACATAACCGACGACGGAACTCAATCAAACAATCATATAAGATATTAAAAATAAGAACACACATCTTCAACATATTGTAACAAATAAATTGAAAAATAATATATTTCTCTTTGATCTAAATGTACAACATAAATGTTTTCTTGAAATCTAAAGAAAGTAGAAGGAAAAAAGAAGTTAATACAAATTGAACCAAAAAATAACTAAAATAGCTTCTAGCATTTTAAATTTTTGATAGTCATACCCACCTTTTTTCTTGTACCTTTTTTCTCCATCTTCTTGAATTTAGACAACAATAACAAAAAGAGAAGAGAAGATAATGCATACAACCAAGCATGAAAATAATGTTCTTATATGGGAAAAATATTTTATTTAACTAAGTCAAATCAAACAATCATATAAGATATTAAAAATAAGAACACACATCTTCAACATATTGTAACAAATAAATTGAAAAAGAATAAATTTCTCTTTGATCTAAATGTACAACATAAATGTTTTCTTGAAATCTAAAGAAAGTAGAAGGAAAAAAGAAGTTAATACAAATTAAACCAAAAAATAACTAAAATAGCTTCTAGCATTTTAAATTTTTGATAGGCATACCTACATTATTCTTGCACCTTTTTTCTTTATCTTCTTGAATTTAGAAAACAATAACAAAAAGAGAATAGAAGAGAATGCATACAACCAAGCATGAAAATAATGTTCTTATATAGGAAAAATATTTCATTTAACTAAGTCATTAATTGAAAGAAGTTGAAAAGGTGGGAGTTTCAAATGAATATGGTTCAAGTATTTGAGTTATCTTGATCCACATTCATGAATGACCTCTATTATAAGAGTTATATAGATATAGATATAGATATAGATATAGTGTAACGCCAAAATGTATTTATTATATAATTATAATAAAAAGGGCAAAATGGTCATTTTACCCCAAAAGGGTAATTTGGTCATTTGGACAGAAAAGGACTTGTTATGTAATAATATTTTAGGTCTTGGACTTAAAATGTTATAAAAGTTGGTTATTTGTCATAAATTGTGTTATTTGTGGCAAAACTTTGAATTATGCAACTTGAAGGACCAAAGTGCAATTTCTAGAAGTATTTAAGCAAGACTTGTGTGCAGAATTTTGGAGTTACGGGAACAAGTCTTGGCTGATTTTCTGCAGAGAATTGGAAGAAGTTTTGAAGGGTTGAAGCTTGCATCTTGGTTCTTGGCATTCAAAGGGTATAATTGGAAGAAATTGAGGTGAGTTTCTTCATGTTCTTGATTGTTCTTCTTGTTGAGTTGAGTAGGACTTGCAAACTGAAATTACAGCCATGATCATGGGGTTAAAATGAAGAAATACTTCCATTAAGTCCTTATAACAAAGTCCTAACTCAATCCAATGGAAGTAGGATGCTATAAATGGTAGAATTGATGATTTGGGGTTGTTAGAAATAAGAACCCTAATTCCTTGTATGATTGATTTAGGGTGTTATGGGGGTTAAAAACCTTGTTAAAATGTAAGGTTTTAGCCTAGGAACAAACCCCAAACAACTAAAAACGAAATCAAGGACTTAAGGGACGAAATCTGCAAGCTACAGTGCTAAAATCGCGACTGTCCAGGAGCTCTGCCCAGGAGCAGGGCGCAGTGCGCCCAGGATCAGGGCGGGGTGCGCCCAGGCGCAGTGCGCCTGATTCCTGGCGCCGTGCGCCTCCAATGCAGTGGCCAGGCAGGAACTTTGAAACGCTAACTTTTGCGTTGCTTGTCCGATTAAGCTCAAATTTGGACCATAGGTGTATTATGGTCTGAAAAGTTTGGGAAAATTTTTAGATTGAGTTTCCGACCCCTCGGGGGCACTGTAGACCGATCCGAATATCCCGGTGAATAGTAAAATTCACATAAAGTTAGTAAACGGGAAGTTTATTAAATAGGCATTGTTTGTAACAATGTTTTATTGAACTCTAGTGTATTAGAGTTACTTGCAATGGTTATTAACCTATAATCATGTTGAAAATGATTGAATTATAGGTGCGGGACGAAATTCTACGGATAATATCGGAAAGCAAGGAACGGCAAAAGCTAGTTGTAATAATATTTCAGGTGAGTAATCTTGACTATATCTAGTATGATATATGATGATTACAGTGGCACTACTTAAAGTAGTTGAATACGGTACAAAGGTAGAGTACCCGAGTAATATACGTACATGACATTTGAATTGAAATTCTAAATGGTGTAGTCTTGTTGGCAAAGATTATTTTCTTTGATATTAAATGGTACGGCCTTGTTGGCTATGACTCCGGTGCGGCCTTGTTGGCTATGTCTCCGATGCGGCCTTGTTGGCTATGACTCCGGTGCGGCCTTCGGGCTATGTCTCCGATGTGGCCTTCGGGCTATGATGTGATGCGGCCTTCGGGCTATGATATTAGATGCAGCCTGTATGGCTATGATTACCGTGCGGTCAATGATGACCATGAATTTTGGGACAGAAATTGTTAAGAGTTTAAATGTTATTATTCTCTTGTATATGTTTATCTGTTGCTTGATTACTCATTGGGCTTGTAGCTCACGTTTTGTTTGATATGTCCCTGCAGGTGAGCGTGACCCTGCTAAGGGAAAAGATAAAGTCCGTGACTGAGGACTTAGCGTTGAAGTAATACCCGGCTTGAAGAATGTATAATATTTATGTATTGTACTTCGTGATACACTTGTACTCGTATTTGTTAACTAATACCCCCTACTTATGGTTTTTATTATAAGATATTTGGTTTGCAAAAATGAAAAAATTTTGGGGTGTTTTTGTTAATAAGTCGGGTGTTACAAGTTGGTATCAGAGCCGTGGTTTAAGTGAACTAGGTGTCTTAGATTAGATCCCTGGACTTAAACCTTGAGAGAAACACAGATAATTGGACTGTTAGATATATATAAGTTTGCTATTATATATATAATCTAACGGTTTGTTGAAATCTTGAAGTATGAGAAATACACGAAGTAATCCTACTGGTGTGAATTCGCGTGGAACTGCCAGAAGTGGACCAGCTAGGTCACGAGGAACTGCAAGAAGTGGACCAGCTAGGTCACGCGGCTCTGTTGGGCGAAGAGCACCAGCCAGGGAACCGGTGGGACAAAATCCACCTGATATACGAGCCATTGTGGAAGAAGTGGTTAGGCAGATGATGCCTGTGTTATCAAACAACCCTCACCCGAGTGGCAATCCCAACCCAAGTGCAAATCCGGATCCTACTGAGGAGGCCGCAAAAAGTGTTCATGACAGACAACCAGAAAACGAAAGCCAGGGAGAAAGTAGAGCCCGGGCAGTAAAAGAAACACAAGGTGGGGAAGCCTCTGCAAGGAAAGTCGGGTGTACATATAAATCCTTTCTTGGTTGTAAACCAAAAGAATTTTCAGGGACAGATGATCCAGTCAAGGCTATGGAATGGATCATGCATATGGAAAAGGTGTTCCGAGTAAGTAAGTGTGCGGATGATGATAAAGTGGAATTTGCCACGAACCAACTTACAAGCGGTGCTTTACATTGGTGGCAAACTTACTATAAGTCATTGGATCTTGATTCGTCCCAATCGATACTTTGGGAGCAATTCAAGACAAAGTTTAATGAAGAATATTGCTCGGAAGTAGCTATTCAGAAGCTGGAGGATGAATTCCTGCATTTGGAACAGAGTTCCCGATCTGTTCAGGAATATACACTCAGTTTTCTGGAGAAAGCTCGGTTTGCGGAACACCATGTCTACACTGAAAAGAGAAAGATCGACAAGTATGTTCGGGGATTGACAACCCGAATTAGAGAAGTTGTACAACCGTTGAAATTAACTAATTTTCGACAAGTGGTGGATCGAGCCACGGAACGAGAAACAGAACTGAAGAGACAGGAAGATGAAAAGAAAGTCTTGGAAACAAAACGAAAGGCGGAAGACCAAGGTTGGACGCCTCAGAAGAAGTCACAGCAATCCGGGTCTAAGGGTAAAAGTCAAAGGGACGATAGAAAATGGTGTGAAAAATGTCGAAAATGGCACTCCGGGAGTTGTCGGGTCAACACTACATCCACAAGTTGTCGAAATTGTGGAAAACCGGGGCATGATGTTTACAACTGTCGGGCGGAACGTAGGTGTTTCCAGTGTGGAGCTATGGATCATCTTCGCCTGAATTGTCCCGAGTTGAAGTCTATAGCGATCAGTGACAGACCTAGGATTGAACAGGGCGGGAAGAAAGAAGAGCCGAAGAACAGGGGACGACCAATAGCCTCGCGAGCTTTCCAGATGACTGTGGAAGAAGCCCGTGAGAAGACCGATGTGGTGACAGGTATTTTCACTCTTAATACCATACCTGTATATGTTATCTTTGATCCGGGAGCCACCCACTGTTTTGTATCGGAATCTTTATTGCCTCGCCTGAATGTACCTTTAACACCGATGGATGAAAGCTTAGAAGTAGCTATAGCAGACGGCCGGTATGTCTGGGTTTCTGAACATATGGAAGGTTGTCAGCTTAAAATCTACGGGACCGTTTTCCCTATAGATTTGAAGCCGATGACTACCAACGAGTTTGGTGTAATTGTGGGAATGGATTGGTTAGCGACAAATTATGCTAACGTGGATTGCAGAAATAAAAGTGTTACAGTGTTATCACCGGAAGGGGAATGGATGAAAATTCAAGGTGAACGACCTCGGTTGAGAATGCCAGTCATCTCCTTTGCTCAAGCCCGAAGCTGTGTCGGTAAAGGAGGGATGTCCTATCTAGCTTACGTGTCGGTGGCCCAACCGATTAAAGTGGGAGTAGCAAATGTGAATGTGGTGAATGAGTTCTCAGATGTGTTTCCAGACGAACTTCCAGGGTTACCGCCAGATCGACAGGTTGAGTTCACGATTGAACTGATTCCGGGAGCTGCACCTGTTGCCCGAGCTCCATACCGTTTAACACCTTCAGAGATGGTGGAACTGCGGAAGCAACTGGAAGAATTGTTAGACAGGGGTTTTATCAGACCGAGTACATCGCCTTGGGGAGCCCCTATTCTGTTTGTCAAGAAGAAGGATGGGTCAATGCGTATGTGTATTGACTATCGGGAACTAAACAAAATCACGGTGAAGAACAAGTACCCGCTACCCAGAATAGACGACTTGTTTGACCAGCTGCAAGGCGCATCCTACTTTTCCAAGATTGATCTGAGGTCAGGATACCACCAATTGAAGATAAGGGAGTCAGACATTCTGAAGACGGCATTCCGGACGAGATACGGTCATTACGAGTTTTTGGTGATGCCTTTTGGGTTAACCAATGCTCCAGCCGTATTCATGGATCTTATGAACCGGGTGTGCCGACCGTTCCTTGATACCTCGGTGATAGTGTTTATTGATGACATCTTGGTGTATTCGCGAAGCCAAGCCGAACATGAAGTGCATTTGCGACAAGTATTGGAGTTGCTTCGCCGAGAAAAGCTGTATGCTAAATTCTCGAAGTGTGAATTCTGGTTAAGGGAAGTCCAATTCCTTGGCCATGTAATCAATGCTGAAGGGGTGAAGGTAGATCCAGCAAAGATTGAAGCCGTGATGAAATGGGAACCGCCCCGAAGTCCAACTGAAGTAAGAAGTTTTCTTGGTTTGGCAGGCTATTACAGAAGATTTGTTGAAAATTTCTCCTCGATAGCTGTTCCGTTGACCAAGTTAACTAAGAAAGGTGAAAAATTTACTTGGGCTGCAGAGCAACAAGAAGCATTCCAGAAACTGAAACAAGCCTTATGTAAAGCACCAGTGTTAGTACTACCTCAAAGCGGAGAAGAGTATGTGATCTACAGCGATGCTTCTAGAATTGGTCTTGGTTGTGTTCTGATGCAGAAAGGTCGGGTCATAGCTTATGCGTCCCGCCAATTGAAAGATGCTGAGAAGAAATATCCAGTCCATGATCTGGAATTAGCTGCGGTGATTTTAGCATTGAAGCTGTGGAGGCATTATTTATACGGTGTAAAATTTGTTATTTACACGGATCACAAGAGCCTGAAGTATCTTTTTGACCAAAAAGAGCTCAGCATGAGACAGCAAAGGTGGATGGACTTGTTGAAAGACTTTGATTGTGAAATTCAGTACCACCCTGGCAAGGCAAATGTGGTGGCAGATGCTTTAAGCCGAAAAGAAACTCCTCTGAAAGTTACATCCGCGTGTATGGGTGTAGTGAGCCGGTTACCAGGATTGATTCGTTTGGCACAGGAGGAAGCGTGTAAGCCAGAGAATGTAAAAAGTGAAAGAATGGTAGGATACTTGAAGCATCTGGAAGAAAATGCTCAGAAATTGAAGACCTTCAGAGGCAGAATATGGGTCCCAAAACAAGGAGAAGCGCGGAATTTACTCCTAGAAGATAGCCATTATAGCCGATATGCAGTTCATCCGGGCAGTACCAAGATGTATCGGACGTTAAAACCGATGTATTGGTGGCCTGGAATGAAAAGAGATGTTGGAAGATTCGTGGAAAAATGTTTGACTTGTTTGCAAGTTAAGTCAAATCATCAAAAACCGTATGGAGAAATACAGCCATTGCCGATTCCGGAGAAGAAATGGGACCATATTACCATGGATTTCGTGACAAAGTTGCCGCGGACACCGCGAGGTTATGATTCTATATGGGTGATTGTGGATCGATTGACCAAATCGGCACAATTTATACCATATAAGGAAAAGTACAGAGTAGATCAACTGGCGAAAATCTACATTGATGAAGTATTTTGTCGGCATGGAGTACCAGCATCGATTGTGTCGGACAGAGACAGCAGATTTACTTCCCATTTTTGGCAGAGTCTTCAAGAGCAACTGGGTACGAAAGTACTTATGAGTACCGCATATCACCCGCAGACTGATGGCCAAAGTGAAAGAACGATCCAAACTTTGGAAGATATGTTGAGGACTTGTGTCATTGACTTCGGTGGAAGCTGGGAAGATCATTTGCCTTTAGTGGAATTCGCGTACAATAACAGCTATCATTCCAGCATTCAGATGGCCCCGTATGAAGCCTTGTATGGAGCACCGTGCCGTACTCCGACCTGTTGGACTGAGGCTGGGGAAAATCCGTTGGCTGGACCCGAAATTGTAGCCCAGACTGAAGAAAAGATCAAACTGATACGCGAAAATTTGAAGGTAGCTCAGAATAGACAGAAGCAGTACGCAGACAGACGGGTGAAACCGATAGAGTTCCAAGTGGGAGATATGGTAATGCTCAAAGTATCCCCTTGGAAAGGCTTGATTCGTTTTGGGAAGAAGGGAAAGTTGAGTCCTCGCTTTATTGGACCTTTCCGAATATCCCAAAGAGTTGGAGCCGTGGCGTATAGATTGGAGTTGCCTGATGAACTTCATGGTATACACGATGTATTCCATGTGTCCCATTTGAGGAAGACGTTATTTGATAAGTTTCAACAAGTACCTCTCGCTGAAATCGAGGTGGATGAAAAGCTAAGATATCCGGAGCAACCTGAGCGGGTGTTAGACCGCAAGACAAGACAGCTCAGAAACAAGAAGATCAGTATGGTGAAAGTCCTTTGGCGTCATCATAAAGGTTCCGACATGACGTGGGAAACCGAAAGTGAGATGAGGGAGAAATATCCTCAACTTTTTGTATGATTTCGGGGACGAAATCTCTTAAAGGAGGGGAGAATTTGTAACGCCAAAATGTATTTATTATATAATTATAATAAAAAGGGCAAAATGGTCATTTTACCCCAAAAGGGTAATTTGGTCATTTGGACAGAAAAGGACTTGTTATGTAATAATATTTTAGGTCTTGGACTTAAAATGTTATAAAAGTTGGTTATTTGTCATAAATTGTGTTATTTGTGGCAAAACTTTGAATTATGCAACTTGAAGGACCAAAGTGCAATTTCTAGAAGTATTTAAGCAAGACTTGTGTGCAGAATTTTGGAGTTACGGGAACAAGTCTTGGCTGATTTTCTGCAGAGAATTGGAAGAAGTTTTGAAGGGTTGAAGCTTGCATCTTGGTTCTTGGCATTCAAAGGGTATAATTGGAAGAAATTGAGGTGAGTTTCTTCATGTTCTTGATTGTTCTTCTTGTTGAGTTGAGTAGGACTTGCAAACTGAAATTACAGCCATGATCATGGGGTTAAAATGAAGAAATACTTCCATTAAGTCCTTATAACAAAGTCCTAACTCAATCCAATGGAAGTAGGATGCTATAAATGGTAGAATTGATGATTTGGGGTTGTTAGAAATAAGAACCCTAATTCCTTGTATGATTGATTTAGGGTGTTATGGGGGTTAAAAACCTTGTTAAAATGTAAGGTTTTAGCCTAGGAACAAACCCCAAACAACTAAAAACGAAATCAAGGACTTAAGGGACGAAATCTGCAAGCTACAGTGCTAAAATCGCGACTGTCCAGGAGCTCTGCCCAGGAGCAGGGCGCAGTGCGCCCAGGATCAGGGCGGGGTGCGCCCAGGCGCAGTGCGCCTGATTCCTGGCGCCGTGCGCCTCCAATGCAGTGGCCAGGCAGGAACTTTGAAACGCTAACTTTTGCGTTGCTTGTCCGATTAAGCTCAAATTTGGACCATAGGTGTATTATGGTCTGAAAAGTTTGGGAAAATTTTTAGATTGAGTTTCCGACCCCTCGGGGGCACTGTAGACCGATCCGAATATCCCGGTGAATAGTAAAATTCACATAAAGTTAGTAAACGGGAAGTTTATTAAATAGGCATTGTTTGTAACAATGTTTTATTGAACTCTAGTGTATTAGAGTTACTTGCAATGGTTATTAACCTATAATCATGTTGAAAATGATTGAATTATAGGTGCGGGACGAAATTCTACGGATAATATCGGAAAGCAAGGAACGGCAAAAGCTAGTTGTAATAATATTTCAGGTGAGTAATCTTGACTATATCTAGTATGATATATGATGATTACAGTGGCACTACTTAAAGTAGTTGAATACGGTACAAAGGTAGAGTACCCGAGTAATATACGTACATGACATTTGAATTGAAATTCTAAATGGTGTAGTCTTGTTGGCAAAGATTATTTTCTTTGATATTAAATGGTACGGCCTTGTTGGCTATGACTCCGGTGCGGCCTTGTTGGCTATGTCTCCGATGCGGCCTTGTTGGCTATGACTCCGGTGCGGCCTTCGGGCTATGTCTCCGATGTGGCCTTCGGGCTATGATGTGATGCGGCCTTCGGGCTATGATATTAGATGCAGCCTGTATGGCTATGATTACCGTGCGGTCAATGATGACCATGACTTTTGGGACAGAAATTGTTAAGAGTTTAAATGTTATTATTCTCTTGTATATGTTTATCTGTTGCTTGATTACTCATTGGGCTTGTAGCTCACGTTTTGTTTGATATGTCCCTGCAGGTGAGCGTGACCCTGCTAAGGGAAAAGATAAAGTCCGTGACTGAGGACTTAGCGTTGAAGTAATACCCGGCTTGAAGAATGTATAATATTTATGTATTGTACTTCGTGATACACTTGTACTCGTATTTGTTAACTAATACCCCCTACTTATGGTTTTTATTATAAGATATTTGGTTTGCAAAAATGAAAAAATTTTGGGGTGTTTTTGTTAATAAGTCGGGTGTTACATATAGATATAGATATAAATATAGATATAGATATAGATTATATAGATTTAGCAATCTATATTGATGTTTTTTTTTTTGCATACAAAGAGATGAAAGTAGATAGATATAGCAAACAAAAGAAGTAAAATTATAATGCTATTTATTTGATTTAATGCTTTTAAGTTTGGGCTAAATGAAAAAAAAGTGTCTAAAAAGAAGTATTTTGAAATTTATGAATTGAGTATGATTGTCATTTAAAATAGAAGTACATTGTATTGTGATTTTTCATATAAAATATATTACATTAATTGTTGTATATATTAATTTTACTGTTTCATATTTAGGTTTTTTAATAAAATATAAAATTGTAATCTAAATAGTTTTATGATTTATGATTTATTATTTATACGCATATATATTTTGTTTATTTTTATTATTTTTAATTTTCAATTGTGTAATACTCATACTAATAACCTAATATAAATATACATATTATATAAAATAACTTTTTTTTTTCCGCAGGGTTCCGTTACGCAACGTATTTATAGTTTGAAGTTTGAACGACGCCTTTCCACCTCCAAACGGATCATGTCTCTTCAAATATCCACGCCACTTTACACGCTTCCGGATATGCAGGGATTACTTAACACCTTCAAATACGCCGTCCCTGTTTTTCAACAAACACAGAAACCCTCCGCCGATTCTCTCTATTCAACCCTAATTCCTGATTGCTCTCCAGCAACAACTCCGATCACATCACCCGAGTGAAGCTTCCAACTATGATGGATCTTGAAGTCGAGTCATGGTAGTAAAGCTTAGATATCTGTACTCAACCTGCAGTGTCTTCGTATTCCCTTCCTCTTGATGTTTTCTTTTCCTGTCTTCAAACTCCTCTTTCCACCCACGTTTCGCATCTGGGCTCATCTATTTTCTCTCCCCCTTTTTGTCTCCGGAAGATGATCTGTATCAATGGGGTTTCAGTTTGTGTCGCAAATTTACAAAAGGGGCATGTAAATTTCTCGTTTCTTATTGAAGATGATGTGTTTTCACTCATCCACCGATTTCCCTTGTCTTCTAACTGCAACTCTGGCTTCTTCTAGACAATGCCGACGACATAATCAACAAAAACCCTTATTAATTACGGTTATTTGATGCTATGTTTTTATACTACTTTTATGACGGGCAAAGATGAAATTTGTTAGACTCGCAGCCATGAAACATTATCAAAATTGGAAGTCAGAAGCAGAGCAATTCTTCTGTTCAACTGAGATTGATACTGAGGATGAAGTTTGGAAAGGAGTATCAAGTAAAAATAGATGATGAAATGGACTGAAATCGAGAAGGGGAGAAGGTTCAAATAATTTGGAGCTTGTATAAGGAGTATGTCAAGATCTATCTGTAAGTGATTAGTGTATTTACGAATTTTAAAAATCTATTATTTGTCTGAGCATTTGCATAGGGAGATTAATTTTTGAGACTTCACTAAGTTTCAAATGAAAAACAACAAAATTCCCGGCAAATGATTTGAAGCATCATTGTCTTGACAAAAGCATCACTCTTGATGAAGGTATGTTTTCCACAAGTCAATTATGCTTATCAAAATTGTACTTACCATGTTTGATGAAATGTCTTAATGAGACATATGGTTTCATTTAACGATGGTAGAGGTTCATTGTTAGATGGGCCCAAGATGAACAGAAAGCCAAACAAACTAACTGATGTTGATTTGCTCACTGAATTTTGGTATGCAAAGATGTTTGATTTCTTTGTTTCTTTTCACTATATTTACATAATTATTACATATGCTTCTTTTAATCTTTTCTCCTTATCCCTTGTCATATATCTTGTAGTCAAATGAATATAGAAGCCCGTTTATTCAAGAAAACTAATGTAGACGATCATATAATATTTCTTTAGGCGATTTTTCATTCTTGTGGTTGATGACCGGTTTCTTGGAGATGTAGGTATGGACCTCACAATTTTTAACAATATATCCCCACCATGCCATGTGGATTACCCAGGAAGCCGGCTCTCAATACTATAATAAAACGATAGTGATAATTTCCATTTACGTTGTGCTTTTTTTCTTAGTTTATATTTATCTACTCATGTTTCTTTGATTCAGTGCACTACTTTTCTTTCTGTTAACCCCTTTGATTATATACAATACCTAGAGAAAGGTAACCTGTTATTTTTGGATACTTACTTGTTTATTTTAAAGGTCTCAATTATTGGTATGGGCAGAATTAAAGATATGAGAAATGGCTCTATTGGATTGATACAAAGAAAAACCAAGACAAGACCTACAAAGTGAAGAAAGGCAAGAGCACAATCATTCAATTATGTTGGTGCTGATTTGTCCCACCTTAGTTAGTTTGCTTTGTTCTTTTTTATTATGTGAATTATTGCTACTTATGCTCCAGTTCATTTTCTGCTCTTTCTCTGTTTTGTGTTTTCTTTACTGGATTTATATAGTTTAAGTTTTCTTTCATGGCTCTTTATTTTCTTCACTTTGGTTTGTAATCAGAACGTTTTTCAGACATTATTTTTAGATTTAAATTTTACATTGACACCCACGAATTAAAGAAGCCATACGAAAGTTGATTTAGGGCAATGTTTCTATTTTTTGTATCCTGTTAGTATGGTTGCTGCAATTACATAATAGAATTTCCCTTTGGTCATTATTTCTAGAGAGGTGGGACCCGCTCTTGCATGTGGGTATGCTGTGTTGATAAAGCTCTTAAATCTTCAATCTTACAGTATGTTTTGTAAACTTACACCATTTATAGCATTTTTACTCGCTTTTTTATTTTTACTACGGCGTCACACTTTGAAAGACAACCAAAAATGCATTGAACTTGTAAGTTTTTTATTCTTATCTGGCGAGTTTACATAAAATTTATCCGTTTATAGCAAAGAAAACCTGTTTTGTGCTTTGTTATGGTTTTCAATTGGTAGAATTTTTTAGACTAGAATGTTGTAATAGAAACTAATGAAAGTATGATGCTTTATTTGGCATGTAACCCTATGATAGTGAGCTTTAGGAAACATTTTTCTATCCAAGTTCTGGATCCTAAGAAGTTAAAATCACACCAAATGGTTTTGTTCTACTAAAACTATTGAACATTATGATGTATCATGTCTAGAAATTGGTAATGCTTCCGTCTCTTGTTATATTTAACCATTATTTAGTGCTGCTATTAGTTTGTATAAAATCTTGTTTCCATTTTATATAAATTTTAAGGTGTTACATATGACAGTAAGATATCCTCTTAACTCTGCTATTGATGAGGAAATGGGTGCCGATGCTAACGTATTTAACTATTTATCATGGGTGAAAAGGTAAACATTTTATTGCTGCTAAATGCATTTTGAGAGGGTGAAACACATTCTTTGTATTCTCATATTTGACTCGTGTTTTTGATGTTAAAATAAAAAAGGATAACTATTGTTTTTTTAACGTACATTTGTGTGTATAATAATTAATAAAAGATCAAGGGTACCAATGGATTTGAAGATACTATGAGAAAAAGGATGGGGCTTTTTTGATATGGACTAACAGGGTAAAATGGTAAGAACTGTTAGTCTGTCACCAATGGCGCCCCTGCTGTAACTTTCTTGTAACCATACTCTCCATAAACTTTCTTCTTATCATGGGTAGGATGGTAATTTTGATGAAAATATACAGGCTTCATACCAGGTCAAACACACAGGAATTAATACCACTTAACAATATTCTGTCTGTACAAAACTTGGCACACGATACAACAGAGGGAACAGGATCAAAGTGGGACAAAGTCCAAGTCAAATGGATTTGATTTAGGGAGCGAGATAGGGACCGACAAATCTACCATGACCCTTCAAATGTGTTGGGAAAGGTTAAATTTGGCATCTTCTGGTAACCACTTGGACCAAGTATACCTGTAAGTCGTTATTTTTAGTTCTATGAAACTTTATTTAAATCTCAATTAAATTTGGAAAGAAAAAAAACTCTCCAGTATTTGAAGACTTATTTTAAATTTCCAATATCTATCTAGTGCATTAAATGGTAAGGCTCATACTTCATCCAAAATATCATTTTGTTTATATTTTATCAATTATGTAAAACATACAATTGATTGTAGTCATGTCCTTGTTTACACTAATGTTTTTTTTAATTTCCAGATTGGAGTTGATCATGGAGGCTATAAAAAAGATGTCATCAGCTGGGTAAATTGATCGATATATATGGAAAATACACAATCAGATTGAGTTTGTTATTGAAGATAGAGAATGCACAATCATCAATAAACGGTATTCTTGGAGTGCTTAGAAGTTTGCTAATAGATTTTGGTTTCCGTATGGTCCCAACATCTTGGTATATATCTCAAACAGGTAACCACCATTTCTATTAACTTATAGGTTATGTTATATAACACATTGTGCTGTGTTTGGCATGGCCGGGTCCCATTCAAAAAGGGTATCTTGTGTCTGCTTATTATCTTCAACTCTTTTCTTGTTTTTTGGATAGAGACCAGATAGTTGATGTGTCTCAATAAAAATTACTGTCTCTTGATTAATATTTTATTGATTCTTTTTCTAGAAGTTTTGCAGGTTGTGGTACATACCTGAATAGCTTTGTTTAAATTATTGAACATTATGATCTATCATGTCTAGAAATTGGTAAAGTTTGTGTTTGTTGTTATGTTCTACCATTAATTAGTTTGTGTATAATCTTGTTTTCTTTTTATATTAATTTCAAGGTGTTACATATGACAGTAAAAGATTCTCTTAACTCTAATGCTATTGATGAGGAAATAGATGCTGAGGCTAATGTATTTAAGATGGGTGAAAAGGTAAACATTTCTTTGTTGCTGATTGAATGTTGAGAGGGTGAAATTGTAATTCGATGTTTTTTTAGCCATGTCTTTCCCAATTATTATTTTCTTCATCCTCTTCTACTTGTATCATTCAACTCCTGTGTACGTATGGCTTCATGCTCAGAAATTACAAACTTCTTGGATTGTTAGTCATAGGTTAGACTTCATTCCCATTTTCATGTTTTCTATATTCTTTAATAATATTACAGAATCACCGAATTTCCATCCTTGAAACAATGCCCACTATAATTAGGTAATCATATTAAGGAATAAGCGAATTACATTTTCTGTCATTTGAGTGTAGCTGATTTTTGCAGTCTAGGTCCCAAAAAGCTCTCTATGTGTGTGTATGTGTTTGTGGAAAGTCTTCAAGTTAAATTATCTATTTGCTCCATTATATATCAATGTTTATTTGTTTCTTATAGTGCCCTACTTACATTTCTTTCTATTACAACATTGTATTTCCATTATTTTTCTGATTAACATATTAGAGTATGGAAAAGTCTACCCAATTATAGCTTTGTACTTTTAGTTTTATTCTTATGATTTCTAATTGTATATTTTGGACCAATGAGTTTCAGGGATTGGACAACGTAACGACAGGGAGATCAAAAAGAGTATTTTAGTGGTTATGGAGGAGGAAGGGTAAGGAAGTAATCTAGGGATCATCTTTGATTATGAGGTAAAACTGCTTTATTTTTTTATGTGTTTTAGGATGAAAATGGAGGTAGATTGTTGTCATCGTCTTGATTTAACATCACGTCTTTTTTATGTTGTTTCCGCTCTTGAATTGTTGTCACGAGGGTAAATTTTTTTCCTCCTGCTTTTGGGTCAATATGAACTAGAGCATGGTTTTTACCTTAACCATGAATTACCATGACAATAATGTTTATCGATAATGATAATATGATATAATTACACTTTAGAAAGTTTGGATAAATGGATAATTCGTTAACTGCTCTTAATAAAACTCATATGACGGCGGCATTTATGACACCAGCACTTCAGGTGTTATGATCTTTTATAGTTTTAACTTTTTTGTATAAAGTGAAGTATAAAATACGACCTTTTTCTTGCTAAGTGTTTGCTACAACAAATATAAACATATTAATTTGAAAAAGCTTGAATGGTTTCATGATCCTTTTGTCAACATATATAGATGTGTTGCTCTTTAAATTGATTAGGCTGGTTTATGTGATTAGTGATAAATGGATTCAATTATCTAGCATGAGAATGTAATTATTTATGGATAAATTGAACCGATATAATAACTGTTTGAGAGTATATAGACGAGTGGAAAATAGAAACAAATGTATTACGTTTTTAAGGTCAATACCATAGACATATTTGCTTTCATGTATCTCTTCTCTTTAGTTTATTAGTCTTTGAGTTACTTTCATTTAGATAATATTTTTCTTCCTTTAACACGGCCTATCAAGGTTTCGCAAGTGGTGATTCAGAAAGAGATGTAAAACCTTTCAAGCATATGCTAAAAGTACAGGTAATTGTATGTTGCTGAATTATATAATGTGTTACACACTTATCTTAGTTATTTGTTTCTTATCTTTTATGCTCTGTTTAAACGTTCTTTTAATTTGTTTGTTTGCTGCAAGCTTTCTGTTTTAAAATACCTGGGTCTTTTCATAATCTATTAAAATCAAGTTCATTGTCTTATGGGTGAAGTTAGTTACATTATTTCACCACAACTACTTGTTACTTAGAAGTTTTGATAAGTATACATAAAGAATATATAATTAGTGTGAATATATTAAACTTAGGATATACAGAACTAACACAAATTTCTGCAAATTTTTATTTTAATGCTCTACTTATTTGAATCTGAAAGTCAAAACTAAGTGATGTGGATGAAAAGTGTCAAATTAAAAAAATTTTAATTATAGATTACAAGTTAGCTTAGGTGAGGGTAGCATAAGCTTGTAAATCTGATGTACATTTATTGTTATATGGTATTCAAAATTACAAGTAAAACTGGTATATTCTGTCTAAGTCGTTATTTTGGAAAAATGTCAATACTTTCATGGTTTGATTGGAAAATAAAGTATTACCGGTTAAACTGCAAAACAGTTCAAAATAAAATGGCGTTTTGGTAAATGTCTTTAAAGTAAATAAAATAGACTTATGTTTTGACTTTTTGGTAGGAGTTTTTGGAATGGATGGTTCAATACCCTAGAGCTGTTGATCTCAGGTGCTTAAGGAATGTTCCACTTGATACAGCAAAGTAAGTGATTACATGAGTTATAAAATAATAAGTAACCTTTCAATATTTGATATAAAATGAGGTTATATTTGGTATTTCTTATTATATGAGATTGTACAGGGTTCTTGTTGAGTATAACTATTTTTTTTTTAAAGTGTGGGGTGTGTAAGACTTCTAACACTACATCATAATGATTATCTTGTAAGACTTCTAGGATGGTCTCACTTCAACCCGTACCCAAAGAAGTTCAAATTAATCTTTTGAATGCATATGTTTTTCATATTCCATATTTTTTATCTAAATTTTCCGTTTCTCAAGTCATTGTTACAAATTCATATATAGTAATATTTGTAATTTCTTTTCTATGGACGTAATGGTGGACACGATTTAAAAAAAAGGAAGCATCCTTTTACTGACTTTCTACATTAAGTCATTTTTCTGCATAATGTCAAAAAGAAACACCCAAATATAGCTTCTTGTTTTAAATCATGTCTTCATTAAGTCCAGTTATGTCAAAAAAAAAACATGTCAAGATTATTTTGTTCCGGTTATTAATAATATAGTTTTACGTTTGCTCTGATATAAATGTAGGATTTGGATTTTAGATTCATGTTAGTGTTATTGATTTATGGTATCTTTCTCTCTCCGATTCTTGTTTTCTGTGCAGCTCCATTTGCTTAAACATATCTGCTTAATTTTGATTTCTGATTATAAATTGGATTGTTATCTCATTTCCTTTCTTTATCATGCTTACTGGGCTGAAGTTTTGCAAACAAATGCGTGTTCATGGAAACTATTTGTGTTTCATTAATAAAAATTGATTTAATTTGGACCCATATTACCATTCATGCTTTTGTCATTGCTTGCTGTAGAGGATTTGCAAATTTAGTAACCCTAAAATATTGATCAACTATTATTCGGTGATTTTGTTAACTCTCTTTGTCTCTATTTGCAGACCAATGTGTGTTCATAGGGCTTAACTTTGAACTTATAGATACAATTTTGACATAGTTGATCTTTGTTTATGGTTACTAATTAAAAATGTGTTTACAGGCTGACAAAAACTTAAATTGGATATATATATTGATAGAAAACTAGGAGTTAATTCAGATTTCTCCTAAGCAAGACATAAACCCCCATTAATTATTTCCTGGTGATTTTGCTAACTCTCTTTGTCACTCTTTGCAGACCAATATGTAGAACTGTAAGAAATGTTGTGTATATTCCAAAAGAATTATGATTCAGACATGGATTTACAGGAATCGGGAAAAAAAGAAGCATAAGATCAAAACCTGAATCATTAAAAAAGCTAAAGAAAAAAATATCAAACAAGGAAGATTTCACAAGGTGGGGATGAATGCGTCTTATTAAATTTTTTGAAATATTGGGAAAGATGAAGTGCATGTGTTGTTACAATAGGAGCTTGAAAAGATCATTCAGGGTTATAGTAAGGACAATAAGCTTCACAAAAACAGGATAGTTGAATGTGATGTAGGGAGCGACAAATCTACCATGACATCAAATGATTTGAAGAAGGCCAGAAGGGTAAATTTGGCAACTTCTGGTAGGATTCTCAACCACTTGGACCAAGCATACCTATAAGTCGTTATGTTAAGTTCTATGAAACCTTATTTAATTCTCAATCAAACTTGGAAAAAAAACCGTCCTGTATTTGATGACTTATTTTAAATTTCCAATATCTATCTGGTGCAACAAATGGTAAGGCTCATACTTTCATCCAAAGTATCATTTTGTTTATATTTTATCATTTCTGTAAACATACAATTGATTGTAGTCATGTCCTTGTTTACACCAATGTTTTTTTAATTTCCAGATTGGAGTTGGTCATGGAGGCTATATAGATGATAAAATATAGAATTGCTTGATATTAATATTGAGGGTTTAACCTCATATAAATAGGGATACAAAATGGGGACTCATGGCCAAACCTAAACTCTAATGGGCTTACCTAAACCATAATAGGTATTAATCCTAATCACTAACAATAGAAAAGATGAGATTGTTTCTTTTTTTCATGGTTAGGTCAATTCTGTGATCAGGATATAAAAAAGATGTCATCAGCTGGGTAAATTGATCGATAGGTACGGAAAATAAGGCTGCTCGAAACATGCTTGATAAAATGCCTGAAAGAGACATAATGCCATGTAACCATTTATAGCTTTATACTTGCTTTTTTCTTTCGTTCCACTTTGTAAATCAACCAAGTAATTACATTGGACTTGTAATTTTCTTTTCTTATCAGGAGAGTATACTTAAGAAAATCTATCCTAGGTAGTGAATGCATTTTCCCCTTTAAATAGCTTGCTTTTCGGGTGGTTTTGGTGATGGTAAATACAAGATGAAACCGGGTTGGCGATTTCACTTACACATATCACCGTTCCCTTGATGCTGCACTTTCTCTAAATATTCCTAATTCTCCACAGGTTTGTTCACGTTGGGTATTTTTTTTTTTTTCCTACTGTATTAACCACACTCAGATTACGAATGAGTTTGGAGGAGACATTGGGGATTTATTTTTTAAGCGCATGATGACAATGAATTATCACGTCTGCAGTACCGCATTCAACATGAAAGTATTAAACTAATAGATGAAAAGATCATCATTAGAGAAATTAAAAAACTTGAAGGTACACGAGATGAAGTCAATGCAAAGCTGTAGTGAGGGGGATTCCGATTCATGTGGTTGTTCCCTGCTGCATTGGTGCTAAATTTAAAAAATCTGTACGTGAAAAAGATTAGTTTAACACCAGGTCAAGGTATGTACAATTGGCTACTTTTGAAGTTTTTCATCTCATCAGATTTACGATTGGTAGTTTTGAAGTCCATTAATTTATTTTTCATGTCATAATAGTTTATTGGTGTGAATTTTGATGGGTATTTGTAGCCCTTAAAGTCAACATTAGCTTATCTATGTTTCATAGTTAAAATCCTTAATATTTACCTGAACGTCTAACAAAATAAGCATGATTAGAATATGCAGAAACAATAATATGAACCATCTTATTGAGTTTATATCCAATTAACTCATAATGTGTAGATTATTAAAGGAAATGGATTTATATCTAATTAACTGAATATGCAAATACTCCTTTTGATGATTTTTTTCTTGTATGGTTTTTTTCAAAGACTTCAATAATCTAACTTATTTAGGTAATTTATTTGAAGGTTTTTGTTTGTTCGATCAAAGAATAAATGAGTGAAAAATTATAGATCATCTGGTCATGTGGTTTAAACAACTCCAACACACACAATCAAACATAGAGTTTGCATCTTTTATATACTCTCTCTCTCTCTCTCTCTCTCTCTCTTTGAATATATTTGTGTATGTAGATTTGTAGAAGCACGAGGCTCTACTAACATTTTTTGGCAAATTTCTAAGTTATGGAGCTAATTATTCTTATTCAGGCTCTCGCTACTACTCAAAAGCAGGGGAAGCAAGAAAGAGATGTATTTCAATGAATAAGTATGCTGATTGCCAATTCATATGTGTTTGAGGCAAAAACTATGAAAAAATAATTTTACTTCCACCAAAAAAATGTGATTATGAGTGGAATAATGTGTTTTGTTGATATTTTTTTTTTTGTTATTTCGGTTTTCAAGGCTTGTTCTCAAGTGGGTGTTTGTTACAATGTCTTTGGATTTCAAGATTTCTAGGTTTAATGGTAGATTGAAACTAAGGACACGTTCTATGGTTTGGTACATTTGTTGTGATTGACTTTTTTTTAAATAGTTTTGCAATAAACAAGCATCTATATACAAACATCTGGATCCTTATCAGCACATAGCTCACCAGATGTAGGGGTTAAATTACCAAAAAGCTTTAACATGATAGTTTACTCAATTAAACGAATGCTTCACATCAAATATCTGCATTTGCGAATACTGTCAAGGTAAAAAGGCAATAAATTTAGAGTAAATAACAATTTTGGTCTTTGAGTTTAGTTGATTTTTTGCGAGTCCATAATTTGTGTTTATTACACATATATGTGGACTAATAATATAAAACCTAAATATTATGTTGATTTGATTGATATATGATTGTTTTGGGCTATCTATATGAACCCTCTTATTCTTATATCAATAATTAGCAAAAAGAAACTCTATTGACGTGGTGTTTTCAATCTTAGGACAATTGGAATAAATGAAGGAATTAGCTATCATACTTTCATTTATTTGATTAGTATTCGATTTTACTTTTATATCTTCTTAGTGCAGATTCTACCTTGAAAAGTATATTATTTTACAGCAATGTCATTCAAATACAAACAATGTTGTAGTATATAACTAGAAATTTGTGTAGTTTCAAATCCATTGATTTCACACTAAGTAGGACCATTGATTTTTACATCAAATGAAATCTGCTCTTGTAGTGGTATTATTTTAATTTTTTAATTGGTGTAGTTTCAAATTGATTGCATTTTATTTTATAGCTACTTTCATATGATATTTCTATGAATATAATATCTTTTCCATAGCGACTCAATTTAGTCCCTGTTTTGTGTTGATTCATTTGAGTCAACTTCATGAGTAGTATAGCTCAAAAAGCAACTGTGGCTGCTATAGGAATGGGGTATGTTGCTGGAGAAGCTGTCACAAATGGTCAAAGCATTTTAGGAACGAAGAAAGTTTTTTTGGTCAATGTTTTCAAGGAATTAGATGGTTTTAAAATATCTGCCATTCAGGTACAATCACCGTTTTTATTACACATTAGTGTGACTAAAAACTTATGAATAAAAAAACAAAAAAGAATCACCATTTTTTTACAAAAAGAACAGAAAAGCACTTGTGCTTTTACCATTTTATTGTTTAATACGGTTTAACTATTTTCTATAGTCATTATACCACTATAATTTTTTGACGGTTAAAAATTAAAATAAAAATGTATATTATTTTTTTAGTTGTTAAGCCATTGAAATATAATTTTTAGTCGATTTAACCATAACCACTAACATATTATTATAATGCTCATAAAAATATAAAAGAGATGCTAAATCGGTAAAAATGATGAAAGTACATTGTGCTTTTTGATTAAACAACCGTGATGTTAAAAGGTCAAAAATTGTAAAAGATTTAATTACTATAGAAAAGAGTTAAGTGGTTAAATCGATAAGTTATTTATATTACAGCCTCTACTTTCCGTTTCTGATTATTAAGATGTGTGTTTTGAATCATTTCCAATTATCACATTGTACTTTCATAAAAGTCTTTCTTACAAGGACATTGTACTTTGCAAGTTTTACCCAATTATAGAAGTGAAAATTGCTATGATTCTTTATTTGGTGCTAAATTACTTTTTATTACTTTGTTTTATGCTTGCTTATTGTGACACCCCTCGCTAGGGTTTAATAATTTAAAACATTTACTTTCAAATATAACTTCATTAATTCAAAAAGAAGTTTCATCATCGCGGAAATTTGGTCCCAAAAACATCAAAGGTTGTTTAATATTGTATAGCGAGGAGGTATCATAATTCAAGTACAAAAACAAGGTTTAAATGGCCACACATCCCGTGGTCTTCTAAAATTCCCGCCTCGCCTTAATCTCCTAGCCTTAACCTGAGTACACATCAAAACAATTAGGCAATGGAAATGCCTAGTGAGTTACCCGAGGCTATCTCATTATGAGTGGAAAGGATAACCTTAACACCCGAGACAACCTCCAAAAATATCTCTTACACTTATATAGATTTAAGATAAAACTTCGTAAGGTTTTCTCAAAATAGAAAGTCATGATATGCATATGCAATGCAACTATCCCCACCCATGTCCATCTCTTAAAGTCCATCTCACCTCAATGGCACCCACCTAAGTTCACGAGCAAACGCACGGAGCATAATACTTGATTCCTGTATGGGTTGAAACTAAGACCAGTGGCCATTACACTAGCCTCATGAGGGGTAGCAACTCCCTCATGCAAATTCCCTAATGTCGGGAACTACTCCTCACCCTCTTTGTTTTAGAGAAGGGTCAAACTCATATAAACTCCTCACCCTCTTTGTTTTAGAGAAGGGTCAAACTCGTCATCAAGGCATCTCACGGTCAAACCCCATCCTACATGTAATGTAATGCACAATTAGGATGTCCAAATGTTTCTCAAAACCTCTTTGTATAATTTATAAGATTTACTTTGAAAAAGACTCATTTTGATGTTATGCACACATAAGGTTTATGCAACATTTAACACATAGAAGTATGCATGATAGTTGTAATAAAACATCAAGTTAAAAGGGGGATGTGTACTCCCGGTAACTCACCTCTCTTACGTCCCAAAGTAGTATGTTACTCTTTGCTTTACCTCGATTACTCCTTTCCTACAAGAAATAATATTCGACATTACAATTAGCTCTAGACTAGTTAAACTTCACTAATTAAGAGTAAAATCTTAGTTAAACATTGTCTAGAAATGAGTTCAAGTCTTAGAACCCAAAGCCCAAACCGTGGAGCCCAAACTCAAAAAGTACCCAAAACTGGTCAGCGAATTACACGGGTCGTGTAATATATTACACGGGTCGTGTAAATCACGGGTTCAAACAGCACGGGTCATGCTCCTTCAGCACGGGTCGTGCTTTACCCAGTTCCAGCTCCGATTTTGGTCATTTTCACTTCATTTTGGTCCAATTCAAAGTCTAATACTACCCCAAACTTCTTGATATCAAAAGGACATTATCTCTACCTAAATTACCCAGCATTTAGTCCAAACAAATCATCCAATAACATCTCCATTGAATCAAATCCATGATATCATTTCAAGTTTACTTCATGAGCTTAGATCCAAGGGGTATCCAATTCCACCCAATCTAATGACCAATCAATAATGAAATCCTTCCTCCAATAACTTGGGAATCATTAGGAATCTACTTAAGCTTTTCATAGAACATTTGGAAGATATGAGTTGATCCAATCATCAAGGTTTTACCATATGATGAGTTTTCCCCAAAAACTAGGGTTTCAAATGGATCAACAAGCATCCGAACTGTTCTCCAAGCATATAACAACCAAATTGTAGAAGAATAGTCACTTGAATTCGTGATTTACATCCTTGGGATCATGGATTCCATCTCCCCCAACATAGCACTCGAATTTAGACTCAATCTACCCCAATAGTGGGTTTTTCAACATGGAAATTAGATTTCTTACCTTAGATCTTCAAGAGATTGATGCAATTCACTAAGATCTTGCTGGAAATGAACTTCTCCCTTTGAATTCCTCTTGAAATCGTCCCTAGTTCTCTCTCCTTTCTCAAAATCGTGTAAATGGGAAGAGAGATGGGGTTTTCCCCAAACTAAAGGCCCAAGTTTCACTTAATTGCAAGATAGTCCTTCCAGCTTACCAACTCTTGTATAATTGCTATAAAGCCCTTCCCCACCACTACTTTAAGTTCCAATATTGCATAAAAGTCCCCTTCTAGAACCTCCTATGGAAGATTCCTTATTTACCCTTGATTAATTACTCTAAATTAATTATTTCTTCAAGATAAGTTAATTAATTTATTTGTTATATTGTAACTATTATGATTATTAAATATTATTATTACTATAATTCAATAAATTACTTACCCAAGATAGAGGATGTTACAATTACCTTCCCCTTAAGAAGATTCCGTCCTCGGAATCTCGGCATCTCCAAAGAGATGTGGATACCTCTTCCGCATTTCATCTTCTGTTTCCCACGTGAGATTTGCTCCCGACGGATGCTTCCATTTGACAAGAACCAGCTCGATCATTTTCTTCCTTAACTTTTTAACTTTCCTATCCAAAATCTCCTCTGGTTCTTCTATGAGTCTTTTGTTTTCATCCACCCGAATTTCCTCTAAAGGTAGGAAGTCGACCTTATCCCCAAGCCACTTCCTAAGATAGCACACGTGAAAAACATTGTGAATTCCATACAACTCCGGTGGCAACTCAAGTCTATAAGCTTGTTTTCCAATCTTCTCCAACACATTCAACGGTCCAATATACCTTGGATTAAGCTTTCCTCTTTTCCCAAAACGTATGATTCCTCTCCAAGGTGACACCTTAAGTAACACTTGATCTCCCACTTGAAATGTCATGGGTCGATTCTTCAAATTGGCATAACTCTTTTGTCTACTTTGGGCCGCCTTCATCCGTTCCCTAATCACCTCCACTTTTTCCGCAGTCTCTTGAATCAAACTAGGCCCCACCAACACCTTTTCTCCCGCTTGTAACCAACATGAAGGTGATCTACACTTTCTTCCATACAAAGCTTCATATAGAGCCATCTTTATGGATGAATGGTAACTATTGTTGTAAGAAAACTCAATCAAAGGAAGATGTCTATCCCAACTTCCCCCAAAATCTAACACACACGCACGTAGCATATCTTCCAGCGTTTGTATCGTCCTCTCACTTTGCCCATCGGTTTGAGGATGATAAGCCGTACTCAAACATAACTTGGTTCCCAATACCTCTTGCATGCTTTTCCAAAAATGTGATGTAAACCGACTGTCCCGATCCGACACAATTGATAATGGCAGTCCGTGCCTCCGAATGACTTCATCCCTATATAGTTCCGCAAACTTATCAACAGGCCATGTTTCTCTTGTCGCAAGAAATAATGCACTTTTAGTCAACCGGTCCACAATGACCCAAATCATATCATGACCACTTCTTGTTCGCGGTAATTTGGTAACAAAATCCATAGTGATCTTTTCCCACTTCCATTCCGGGACCTCCAACGGCTCGAGATCCCCATAAGGTCTTTGATGCTCGGTTTTCACTAAAGAGCACGTTAAACACTTGTTGACATACTTTGCAATATCCACTTTCATGGTCGGCCACCAATATAAAGGCTTCAAATCCATATACATTTTTGTACACCCGGGATGAATGGAATATTTGGTCTTATGAGCCTCATCTAGAATTAGTTCTCTTTTTCCACCATACAACGGTACCCAAACACGCCCTTGAAATGTTTTCAACCCATGGGAATTTTCCTCAAAGACCACTGACTTGCCAAGTCTTTCTTCTTTTATATTACCCTTCTCATGTGCCTTTTCTTGTACCCCCTTCAACATATCGACCAATGTGGACACCACTTCAATTCTCAATGCTTTAACCCTCCTTTTCTCACTAATTTCTTTTCTACTTAACGCATTCGCCACAATGTTCGCTTTACTCGGGTGGTAAAGGATTTCACAATCATAATCCTTGAACACTTCAATCCACCGTCTTTGTCTCGCGTTTAAGTCTTTTTGACTAAATAAATATTGCAAGCTTTGATGATCCGTGAAGAGTTTGCATTGAGTGCCATAAAGGTAATGCCTCCAAATTTTCAATGCATGAATCACCGCCGCCAACTCCTTATCATGAGTGAGATAATTCAATTCGTGCTCCTTTAATTGACGTGACGCATACGCGATAACCTTTCCTCTCTGAGTAAGAACACACCCGATGCCCAAACCCGATGCGTCACTATAAACCGCAAAATCTTCGGTGCCCTCCGGAAGGGACAAAATAGGAGCTTCACACAACTTATTCTTCAACAACTCGAATGCCTTATCTTGTTTGCTGGTCCATACAAACTTCTCATTCTTCTTGGTCAACGAAGTCAACGGACATGCAATCTTGGAAAACCCTTCTATAAACCGTCTATAATATCCCGCCAATCCAAGAAAACTTCTTATTTCGGTTGGATTTTTCGGTTTCTCCCAATTCATTACCGCTTCAATCTTTGCCGGGTCCACTTTAATTCCATCTTTATTCACTACGTGCCCAAGAAATTGGACTTCCCCGATCCAAAACTCGCACTTTGAAAACTTTGCATACAACTTCTCTCTTTTTAGAGTTTCGAGTACCATCTTCAAATGTTCTTTATGCTCCGCCTCCGACTTTGAGTAAATGAGGATGTCATCAATAAACACAATCACAAACTTGTCAAGGAACGGTTTACACACCCGATTCATGAGATCCATGAAAGCTGCGGGCGCATTTGTTAGCCCGAAAGGCATTACAAGAAACTCAAAATGCCCATATCTTGTTCGAAAGGCCGTCTTCTCTACGTCTTCATCTTTTACCTTCAATTGATGATAACCCGACCGAAGATCAATTCCGCACCTTGCAATTGGTCGAATAAATCATCAATACGAGGTAGAGGATACCGGTTCTTGATAGTCACCTTGTTGAGATCCCGGTAGTCAATACACATTCTCATGGAGCCATCCTTTTTCTTCACAAATAAGATTGGAGCTCCCCAAGGGGAAGAGCTAGGCCTAATGAAGCCCTTATCAAGAAGCTCTTGCAATTGGGTCATCAACTCCTTCAATTCCGCGGGCGCTAAACGATACGGAGCTTTAGCTAAAGGCGCAGTTCCGGGTACTAAGTCGATACAAAACTCCACTTGACGATCCGGTGGCAAACCGGGTAGATTATCGGGGAAAACCTCGGGAAAATCTCGTACCACTTCAATATCTTCCAAAGTCTTCTTTTCCTTTACGGTGTCTACCACATACGCTAAATAAGATTGACAACCCTTCCTCAAACATCTTCTTGCTTTCATCACGCTGATCACACTAGTGGGCACTCTTCTTTTGTCTCCATAGATAAGAATCGGTTCTCCTTCGGATGTCTTCACTCTCACCATCTTCTTACCACACAGAATTTCAGCGTCATACTTTGCAAGCCAATCCATTCCAAGTACGACATCAAATCCACCAACATCCAAAAGTATGAGATCAACCCAAAATTCCGCTCCACTACACTCCACCTTTACATGCGATATCTCTTTACTCACAATTTTGCTTGCACCTCCCGCTACATCTATCACTAGCTCATACTCAAGTTTATGCAAAGGTAATTGTAGTCTTTTTGCAAAATTAGGTGACACATGGGAATAAGTAGCCCCCGAATCAAAAAGCATAGAAGCGGGTAGAGAGTTAACAAGAAATATACCTGACACCACATTTGCCTTCTCCCTAGCTTCCTCTTCAGTCATTTGAAAAGCCCTTCCTCGAGTTCGAGGTGCTTCGCTTCTCCCACTTCCACTACCTTCCTTCTTCTTTGTGGTGCACTCGTTCGCCTTGTGCCCGAAATCCCCACATTGGTAGCACTTGAAACCCTTAGGACACGCGTTTGAGAAATGTCCTTTCTCACCACACTTGAAACATGTACCATCTTCCTTGGCTTTGGATATGGCTTCACCACTCTTTCCTCTACCATCAAATTTCAGTTTCTTTTGTTCGGTTGCTCCTTTTCCACGTGAGTCGTGGCCTTCCTTTCTCTTGTTTGCAAATTGGGGTCTCTCATTGTCTCGTTCTTCTAATGTCTACTCAATCTTTCTTGTCTTTCTCATGGCAACTTCAAGAGTAGCAGCTTCAAAGTTAAGTCGGTAGTTCCAAGGCAAACCTCCCACGTATTGATCCACTTTAGTGACCTCATCCGGGGCCAATCTTCTAGCAAAGCTCAAAAGTTTCCTGAATTTAGCATTGTACTCCGTGATTGTCATTTTGTCTTTCTTCAAGTCAAGAAATTTTCTTTCAAGATCACGGATCTCTTCTTTAGTACAAAACCTCTCCTTCATCTTTTCCAAGAATACATCCCAAGTCAGGCTCTCCAACACATGCAACTCCATCATTTCTTTAGTCTCCAACCACCACTCAAGAGCCGTTTCCTTGAGAGTAGTGATTGCGAAGTTCACACGTTGATCATCACCGCATTGACAAGCATAAAAGGCCATTTCGATCTCAATTACCCAATTGTGGAGTACAACTGGGTCTAGAGTCCCATTGTAAGTAGGTGGCTTGCAAGAGTTGAAGTCCTTGAAACTACACATTTTCCTTGGTGTTACCATGTCTTGGGACATAGTGTTACTAGGTGGTCCATGTTGCATACTATCGTACGAACTACTTGTATCATGCCCACCCGAAGCGGTGTTATCCCCAAACAAATTCTTCACTTCGTCTCTCAATCGCACTTCTTGATCCTCCATTAACTCTTTCATCTTACCAATCATCTTTACTTCTTGCTTGGCCATTAAGTCAAGCATCATCTTCTCAATGCTTGCAAGGGAAATGGGTTGTGATTGACCCTCATCACCTGCCCCACTTCCTTGAACTTCACCCGACGGAACTATGCTACGAGTGTTCACCATTCTGAGAAAGATAAACATTAATCTTGTGGTATATAATTAGTTAGCTAATACATAACCCTCACTCATGAGCATCTTAAGTTTAAGTCTAAGTACTAATCCTAGTACCTAATTCACTTAAACCAATGCTCTGATACCAAATTGTGACACCCCTCGCTAGGGTTTAATAATTTAAAACATTTACTTTCAAATATAACTTCATTAATTCAAAAAGAAGTTTCATCATCGCGGAAATTTGGTCCCAAAAACATCAAAGGTTTTTTAATAATGTATAGCGAGGAGGTATCATAATTCAAGTACAAAAACAAGGTTTAAATGGCCACACATCCCGTGGTCTTCTAAAATTCCCGCCTCGCCTTAATCTCCTAGCCTTAACCTGAGTACACATCAAAACAATTAGGCAATGGAAATGCCTAGTGAGTTACCCGAGGCTATCTCATTATGAGTGGAAAGGATAACCTTAACACCCGAGACAACCTCCAAAAATATCTCTTACACTTATATAGATTTAAGATAAAACTTCGTAAGGTTTTCTCAAAATAGAAAGTCATGATATGCATATGCAATGCAACTATCCCCACCCATGTCCATCTCTTAAAGTCCATCTCACCTCAATGGCACCCACCTAAGTTCACGAGCAAACGCACGGAGCATAATACTTGATTCATGTATGGGTTGAAACTAAGACCAGTGGCCATTACACTAGCCTCATGAGGGGTAGCAACTCCCTCATGCAAATTCCCTAATGTCGGGAACTACTCCTCACCCTCTTTGTTTTAGAGAAGGGTCAAACTCATATAAACTCCTCACCCTCTTTGTTTTAGAGAAGGGTCAAACTCGTCATCAAGGCATCTCACGGTCAAACCCCATCCTACATGTAATGTAATGCACAATTAGGATGTCCAAATGTTTCTCAAAACCTCTTTGTATAATTTATAATATTTACTTTGAAAAAGACTCATTTTGATGTTATGCACACATAAGGTTTATGCAACATTTAACACATAGAAGTATGCATGATAGTTGTAATAAAACATCAAGTTAAAAGGGGGATGTGTACTCCCGGTAACTCACCTCTCTTACGTCCCAAAGTAGTATGTTACTCTTTGCTTTACCTCGATTACTCCTCTCCTACAAGAAATAATATTCGACATTACAATTAGCTCTAGACTAGTTAAACTTCACTAATTAAGAGTAAAATCTTAGTTAAACATTGTCTAGAAATGAGTTCAAGTCTTAGAACCCAAAGCCCAAACCGTGGAGCCCAAACTCAAAAAGTACCCAAAACTGGTCAGCGAATTACACGGGTCGTGTAAATCACAGGTTCAAATAGCACGGGTCGTGCTTTACCCAGTTCCAGCTCCAATTTTGGTCATTTTCAATTCATTTTGGTCCAATTCAAAGTCTAATACTACCCCAAACTTCTTGATATCAAAAGGACATTATCTCTACCTAAATTACCCATCATTTAGTCCAAACAAATCATCCAATAACATCTCCATTGAATCAAATCCATGATATCATTTCAAGTTTACTTCATGAGCTTAGATCCAAGGGGTATCCAATTCCACCCAATCTAATGACCAATCAATAATGAAATCCTTCCTCCAATAACTTGGGAATCATTAGGAATCTACTTAAGCTTTTCATAGAACATTTGGAAGATATGAGTTGATCCAATCATCAAGGTTTTACCATATGATGAGTTTTCCCCAAAAACTAGGGTTTCAAATGGATCAACAAGCATCCGAACTGTTCTCCAAGCATATAACAACCAAATTGTAGAAGAATAGTCACTTGAATTCGTGATTTACATCCTTGGGATCATGGATTCCATCTCCCCCAACATAGCACTCGAATTTAGACTCAATCTACCCCAATAGTGGGTTTTTCAACATGGAAATTAGATTTCTTACCTTAGATCTTCAAGAGATTGATGCAATTCACTAAGATCTTGCTGGAAATGAACTTCTCCCTTTGAATTCCTCTTGAAATCGTCCCTAGTTCTCTCTCCTTTCTCAAAATCGTGTAAATGGGAAGAGAGATGGGGTTTTCCCCAAACTAAAGGCCCAAGTTTCACTTAATTGCAAGATAGTCCTTCCAGCTTACCAACTCTTGTATAATTGCTATAAAGCCCTTCCCCACCACTACTTTAAGTTCCAATATTGCATAAAAGTCCCCTTCTAGAACCTCCTATGGAAGATTCCTTATTTACCCTTGATTAATTACTCTAAATTAATTATTTCTTCAAGATAAGTTAATTAATTTATTTGTTATATTGTAACTATTATGATTATTAAATATTATTATTATTACTATAATTCAATAAATTATTTACCCAAGATAGAGGATGTTACACTTATGTAGGTTCCAAGATGGATTTAAGTAGAATATCTATATATCTTATAAAAGAAGCATTTTTTCTATCACCACATACATTTGAAACCCCCAACCTTTCTACTTCCTTTTTAGTTTGAGGTATTTTCCTTTATCCCATATTGCTTCACATACATATATGACCATTTATCTTTCTCTTATATAATACAATACATTTGCTTCCATTCTCCATCAAACTTTCAAGTCTATTATTAGTTAGTGATCATTTTATCATAAAACATGCTTTTATCGCAAGTTTTAAAATATTTTTACTATGTAGTTTCAACTATAAAAAGTATTGAAACTCAAAAAATAAAATTAAAATTACTAAAACTTTTAAAATTTTGATTGGGTTGGAAGTTATAGTATGTCGTTTCTAAAAAGTCACACCGGTGTAAACATTTTTCGATTCACCAAGATGTATATACGTAGAGATTTTAAAATTACTTAAAACTTTTAAAAACTTAACTAGGTTGGAAGTTTATAGTACGTTGTTTGTAAAAAGTGACACTGGTGTAAACATTTTTCGATTCACCAATATGTATATACGTACGAATCTCCAATTGTTAACGTTTTAACCATCTATTATAAAGGAGATTATTCAAAACAATGTGGTTTAACATTAATCTTGATCATAATATGACTTTCAAAGTCTAATATTAATTAAATATCATATTATCGTACAAACATGTTTTATCAAAGTGATAAAGGCTTCTATTTATAGGTTTTAGTTTCCAAAAATATTAAAACTCAAAATGAATATGAATATTGCAAAAAAAACTTTTGAAAACTGGCTAGGTTACAAGTTTAAAGTATGTCGTAAAAAAGTGACAAGGATGTTGTGTTGCACATATATAACCTTTAATTTTCCCTTATATGTACCACTTTTTAGGTTCTCTTATCAATTTTTAGCGTACCATTGTTTTCAAAGTCTATTGTTAATTAGTCTTTTTATCTCAAAGTTTCAACAATTATCATATTTTGTTTTAACTTCAAAAATCATTTAAACTAAAAGATGAATATTTAAAAGAGTTAAAAACTATTAAAAAATCAATTGAGTTGCAAGTTCATAGTAAGTCGTGTGCCATAGTTCAATGTGTGATGATAATGTTTTAAACATTTTATTTTGCTTTCATAAGATTTATGCACGTGAAACTTCCAAAAAGTAATCCTTTAAAGTTCAAAAAAAATTTGTTTATATAAATATTATAATAGATGTCATTTAATCAATACAGTTCACTAATCAATACAGTTCAAGATAAAATTTTATCATGTACCACATTAATTTGAATTTATTATAAAAAAATCATATAATAGTAGACATCGGTGATCGAAATGTTAAGAAAATGGTCTTAAAATATAAACCAAAGGTTCCTGGAATGTTGCAACTGATTCCTAATTTGGTTATAATCAAAAACACAAAAGAACAAAGATATTAGAGAAATGATTGTAGCCACTCTACTTATAGATGTTTTTTCCCTTGAAATTTGTATCTTAAACTATGTGGGATGAGAAATATATTAGTCTCTTTACTTATAGACTTTTGATTTCTCTTCATTTGTGTTTTTAAGCGATGTGGGATAAGAAAATGACACAAAATAACACACTATAAAGGAAATTTTGATCCCACATCGTCATGATAAACCAACTCAAAAAGCATTTTTATTCTATAAATAAAGATCTCCTTTAAATTAAAATAATTATATAGATCATTATATATTTTTTTATTGTTGAAAACATTTCCAAATAGTAAAGTTCAAGGAAATATATAGTTAAAATTTTATTATTTTTTAATGAAGTTGAGCTTTAAATATTTAGCAAGTCAATCCGAGATGAGCTATAAATTCGTTTATCAAGTTGAACAAAATCGCATGTATTGTGTTGAATAATGCAATTTGAGGTTTTTTTTTTCTTTATCTCACATTACTTCACATACCATATGATATTTTATCTTTCTCTTATATAATACAATTAATTTACTTTCATTATTTAGCAAAGAGCATACTATTAATTTAAATTAAATATTTGAAATTAAAACATGACCAAATACACAATCTTTAAATTGATTTTAAAATAGATAAAAGTAAAATTAAATTTGAAATTTTACAAAAACTTTATTCAAGCACATACTGTTGGTAGACTACCAAACTTATGTGGTTTGATATATCTATTTATCTTAAACCATATTAATTTTATTTTTATTTGATACATTTATTTATTCATTAAATTTTGCTGTCTTCCAAATTTATGACACATGTATGTATTATTATATAGTTAAAAATAATGAAAATATTTTCTATATAATTATTTTAATTTGGGAGAAAATAACATGTATTTGTTTATATTCTAACTAATTTTTTTCCTGCACAACGTGCGGGCATTCGTCTTAGTTAAACTTTAATCAAATTAAGACCCTAGGAACTGTTCGTAGAAACTTTAAAGAGCAATTTTCAAAATTTGCTTTTATAAGCAGCGTTTTTTTTTCTTTTCCTTTTAGGGACCCATTATGGGAGTTAGTTTATTAAAATTTGGTTCAAGTATTACTTATTTCACTCTTCAATTAATTTGGCATATATTTTGGTGATGCGAAGTTGAAAGTGGTTGACAAAATAGTTTGGAATAGGCCTGGTAACAACCTATATTGTTATTTATAATTTGAAACTAAAGATTAGGAAAAGGTACCCACTTTCTATTTTGTTTTATAAATTTTTTAATCCTCTGAAAACAACGTAAATCTTTTCTATTATAAACATCCTGCTGCCTTCTACACATCATGGGATGCCCAGTTACCAGGGGCGGAACACGAACGCCAAAACTAAGGGGCCGGAAACAAAACCTCAAAAATGAAGCATATAACAAATTAATTTGGTGGGTTATGATATTTTAAAAATGTAAAGAAAACAAATAATGTGAAATGATCTACATCGTTCATCCATGACTACAAACCAACGAGAGAGATGAACATAAATATTCTTTAGAGGGGGCGATTTTTTTCTTTGGTGGAAGAGTAAGTTTATTTTAGCTTTTAAAAAGACTAGTTGTGTACCCGCGCAATGCGGCGGGACACAAATTGTTAGGAGCGAGCACCGTACGGTTCAGTTCGTTGTTTCGCTAAAACGTACTAAAACCTGAGAGTTTAATTTCGATGTTTCACTAAGGCGAACTAAACCCGAGAGTTTAGTAACTTGTGTGCGGTGACAAATAGTTTGTTTTTGCGTCTACTTTTCAGGCAACCGTTGGTGAATTGTTCTTTTCGGCAATAAGTTTCCTTTTGGTATGAGGTGAAGTCTTTTTTTTTTAACAAAAGGTTTTTGTGAATTATTTACCTTGTAGTAACGATTAGTTTTTGGATGACGATTAGTTTCTTTTCGATTGGTCGTGAATAGTTTCATATCAGCAATAGGTTTCTTGAGAAAATTAGTTTTGTTTATTGAGAACAGACAAAGACAACGCATTGGCCAACATCATTCATCATGAAAATATATTAATATTTTTATAATGTTAATCTAATCGACTAACAGAGTCAACTTAGTGCTAAAAAGGGCAAATGATCTAACATTCTAACAACATCACTTGAAGGGTTAAATACGATATGCTTCAATTTGAAGGTAAAGTCAAATAAATGTTAGCGAACACCAAAAAATAACTTGAGACGAAAATATGAAACATCTCAATTTAATTCATTTTGTTAAAAATAACAAGGTAGATGCCTTTCGGCAAAAAAAAATTATCTTGGAAAGGGCTAGATCTATACAAGAAGGAAGTAGTTGGCAAGTTCAAGTTCAGTTTTTCCACAGTGAACTTGCTTTGTTCTTGCATTATAATTAAGGAAAGAAAAAGAATGGAATCACAAACAAATTTAAACATAAATGGCTCAACTTCTAAATATTGTTCTACTTTACTTAATTCTTTTGGGTACAAAAAGTTTATTATGTCCTCCAAAGTTCCACTTCTCCTGTTTCTCATTCATAGCTCCTATAAAACTTCCAACAACACCTATTGTTATTCAAATAAAAAAAACTATATATTCAAACCAAAGAAAAAAAATGTATAGGGCAACTTCATATGCTAATGCTTTAAAAAACCAAAATCGCCAGTTAATGACGAAATCTCCTGCTTTGCCAATAATCTGAAGTATAACTTCCATATACTTGAAAGAAAAATGATGGAATTATTAAATTACACTTAAGCTTCAGAAAACCAGATTAAGTTATTGTTCTCACAATACATTGCAAGGATGAGCGATTTTTCAAGAAAAGAAAGATGTCAGAACGTTAAGCAAACTGTACCTAGATAACAAAATGAAGAATCTGGCGGAGATGTCGGGATCTACTCTTACCAGCCGTTCAACCAACAAATAAAACCACAAAAACCTGCAATCTAAACAAAAACATCTTAGCTCCCGAATTTTCAGTAAGAAAATTTAGATATTTCAATTGGTAAAGAATAGTGTACGTGTACGTATGTATGTGTTTGTAGATCTAGGTCTTTTTTCAAACTCGTTGGTGACAGCGTGTGTGAGTCTTCGTAGATCTGGTGATGGTGATGGTGATGGTGATGGTGATGGTGATGGTGATGGTGGGTGGTGGTTGGTGGTGGTGAGTGTGTAGTCAAGGTGGCGGTTAGGGTTAGAAAATGTTAGTGTTTTGCTATTGTGGCAAATGCCATTGGAGGAGAGGGGGGTTGGTGTGAAGAAAATATTAGTATTTTGCTATTGTGTGTAAAAATGTAAATGTTATAAGTCGGGTGGTTCCTACTATTATGTTATTATGTACCTGAAAATTCCAAATCTCATGGACACCTTTGATCAATCTTGTCTCAATGTGTAATAGTTGCACAGCTGTTTTAGATCGGAAAATAAAATTGGATTGGAAATATACAAAATATATGAAATTATAATATTCATTATAATTTTATAGTGAGTAAATTACATTTTGGTCCCTGAGTAGCTGATTTTTTCAAATTTGGTCCCAAAAAGTCGTCTTGAAAGTTTTGGTCTTATTTGAGGTTTTTGTAACGGGTTGGGTCCTGCACCAAGCAAAATGGCTATATTTTTGGGACCAAAATTGCAAATATTAGCCATACTACATGACCAAAAATAGTCATTTTAATTGGAACAAGGACCAAAAATGTTACAAAAACCTCAAATAAGGACAAAAATTGCAAGAGAAACTTTATGGGACAAAAATTGCAAGGGAACTTTTACGGTACCAAAACTGTAAGGGAACTTTTACGGGACCAAAATTGCAAAAATCAACTTTACTTGGGGACCAAAATTGTAATATATTCTACTATAATATTATGTCACCTAGTGATCGAAGCCAAGGTCAATCATCCACCATGAACAGTTCTTCCCATCCTCAATGCAGGCTTAGCAAAAGGAGTTCCCTGTTCCAAGATTAGCCTTAGTTAACAAAACATGTATTTTTTGGTTATAAATTATTGAGTAAAATGACCAAAATATCCTTATAACGTGGTACCTGGTAGGTTCGTGAAGCCAAGACTTTAGGATCCGTGTATCTTGAAATAGGATTGCTAGTCGTAATGCTTATTTCTGAAAAAGAAAAATCAAACACTGACAATCAATTCCCTTATTTTGTTTTTTATTTTCGTTTTCCTATTAATAACAATGACCAAAATAACCTTAGCTAAAAGGGGATTAAACCATTGACGTTGCCCATATGATGATCCTACATAGTATAAAACTCCATTGCTATCCCCATCACGTATGTATTGAAGCTCCTTAAAACTCAATTGCCTATGTTGGAGCCTTAACAATTGGAAGAAAAAATTAAAAAAGATTCTAAAATCACTAACATTTTGGAAATAAAGATATCAAAAATTACTATACACACATAAATTGGATTACTCCCTAAATTTGGCAACCCCATTTCCAAGAAACCGATAGCCTCTTTCACCAAATGATGAAAAGTCGGTATTTGCAATTTTGCATGCTTAAATTGCTACATTCCATCTGAAACAACATTACAAAATTAAAAAACATTAAAAACAACCCATCTAAAATAATAATAATAATAATAATTTACCTTCTTAAGAAACAAAAAAGGGAACAAAGAAAACCGCACAAGAGGTAACAACACATTTAAAGATTGAAGCCTTCCCCAAAAATATCTTCTGGTGTCATATTCAAAAGCATGTCATATACAACTTCCCAATTACATAATTCACTCGGTTGCAAACCCCACATCAAGATCCCATTAAGAACTCTCTCTTCAGATGTTACAGTCAAATCCACATGCTACAAAACCATGTTTTCTGTAAAGACATGTCCATTTCTCAAAATATAGAGAAGCAGCCCAGAGTCTTAAAAAAAGTATACCAATAAGATGAACTTGTTGTAATGACATAAAAATGGAATATTTATATATGTATGGTATAATAGAACAATACGTTAAAATTAAGAACCCACCTGTAAAATGTTATAGAAAGTGGATAGGTCTAGCAAGATGAAGTCGGTACAGGCCGTGGTACAGTAATCAAAGTGCATTGTAAATATCCTTTCACATGTTTCTTCTATAAGTTTACAACAACAATCATACAAACAGACTAAGAATAATTACAACTTTTTAGATAATAAACTTACCAGGAGACTCAAGCAAACCCGTGATACGCTTAATATGGTAAAAAATCCAACTTGACTTGATAATCGATTGTGTCTGTTTGAAAAGAGAGAAATAGAGAGTTAGGTTGAAGAGGAGAGACTGTAATACTTACTTATCTAGAAAGAGGGAGTTACTCAAGCATTTTACCTTATTTGTTGTCTCGATTATTTGGAGGAATCAAGATCGGTAGCATGTTGAGGGAGGAAGAGTAGTGACCGTGGTGGTGGTGAGGCAAATCAGATGTTCCGACGTTAATGGGGGAGAGGAAGACCGGTGGTAGTATGTGTGGAGAGGGGAACCGATTTAGTTTCCAAAGCTCAAATTTTTGGTGAATACGTGGGAAGGGATGGGGAATATGCAATTACCATCTCCTGTGAAAATTTTATGAGATAGAGTTACAATTGTGAGAAATTTGTGAGATAAAGTAACAACATACCAAGAATACGGGGAATGAATCGAGATTACGGCGAATGAACCGAGATTACTGGGATTTAAAATTGTGAGATAGAGTAACAACCATAAGAGTAACAACCATAGCAATAATAGGGGGAATGAATCGGTGGTCTGTATATGCACTAAAATTTGTACTTTGTGCATAATAAATTGGCAGTGGCTAGGGTTTGTGCAAAAGGCGACGACATCTAGGGACTAAAATGATAAACCTGGAGAGGGTGAGGGACGATGGAAGTGGTGGTGGCGTTTAAGTGGTGCGTGGACTCCTGAGGATCGCTGGGGAGATCAGTGTGATCCTGGCAGCAGTCAACGGTGGTGACGACTTTGGTTGTGAGGAGATGGGTGGGAGGTCAATAGTGATGGTGGCGGTGGGAGCGAATCCTACAGAGTGAATGTTGGGGATAGTAGGGTTAAGATGGAGACGTGGTGTTATGAATACGCTTTTTAAAAGCTATATTTTTCGATTTCAACCGGATATAGTCCTAGAATTGGGGAAAATTTGTTTTCGTAGCTGGTACCAAGGGATTCAAAATTATATGTGGTTTTAGAACATGTAACTTGTGCATAATAACTTGGACCTCTTAATTTTAAGAGTTTCTATTTTTAGAAACCATTTTTCCTTTTTAAGGTATAGATTTGTCTATGTTGTTGATTACGGCGAGTGAAAAATAAGTGCAAGTCAAAACTCAAATACATAATCAAAACCCCAAACCTTATTTTGCACACGAAATAAGTTTTCTAATAACGACTTTACTAAACTAAAACAAAACAACCATCACCCTGATGGCCTAGTGGATAAGACTTAGGACTCTTTCTCTTCCCCCATAAAGAGGTTCCAAGTTCTAATCTCACTCCCTCCCTTTCCCCATAGGGAGTGTTAGGTTTCAATCAGGGGATGGCCACTGGCCACCTCTCTACCCCCGTAGGTGATTGATCAGGACCACCCTGCTGCCAGGTGTGCGTGGGCCCCGAGGTTGCTTCATCAGGGTCATCCAAAGGATGGGTCGGGTGGGGTCCTCGGTTACCAAAAAAAAAAAAAAAAAAAAAAAAAAAAAAAAAAAAAAAAAACTAAAACAAAACAAATAAACCAACAGTAAATTAGAAATAATAGAATAACTTATGATAAACTCAAAAAAAAAAAAAAACAAATAACCTATATATACAGTAATACATATAAATTCAAATAACTTATTGAATATATGGTAATCAAATTAACATTAAGTGTTCCAAAATAGAAAGTAATATATTAATAGCCAACATAAAACAATAATTAACGAGTGGGTCCCTGTGTTCCGCACGGGTTCCTTTTCTTCTCTTATAAATTTGAGCGAGTGTTTAAGGTGAAAACGTTTGGGGCCGATCGGTTTAAGTCCTTCGGTTGTCGTTTTCCTCTCGATCGGATTCTTTTGGGGTTTTCGTTCTTGGGGTTTTTTTTTTCTAACACGTTTCGTTCTTGGGGTTCTAAAGCAATCCCAGAAGTGACGTCTCAGCCACCATAAGGAGATTATATATAAAAAGTAGACCTCAGATAACATCATTTCATAGAAATATGTTGGTATTATGGATAAAAAATAAAGTACGTTGTCTATTTTAATAGAAAGAGTAAAGTACATTGCTATTCCTTACACTTAACTTACTTTTTGAAATATGGTGAATGAAGTCTTCCAAAGTCATCATTGTATTTGGTCGCATTGTTGATAATTTTGTTTCGACAATCCAATTTTCAAGAGTTTCAACCTAATGAATCACAAATAAGAAAAATTATAAAAACTAAACTATAAAAGGAGATTATATATAAAAATGATACCTAAGATAACATCATTTCATAGAAATGTGACTGGAGCATATTCAATTTGCTAGACAAATTACTCTCCTAAAGCTGTAATAAACAAATAAATAGACGATATTATGTCAAAAGTGTAAGCAAAGCTGGTAACCGGTCTTAACTTTATGCAACTTGTAAGGTAATGTTACAGTACATTGAAAAATAGCAACATACGTCTATTTATTTGTTTATTACAGCATTGTACTTTCATTTTTTCTTATTATAGCACTTTACTTTAAAAGATCTGTCAGTTTATAGCAATGTCATCCAAATACAAAGCTTTTTTTACTATAAAAGGAGATTATATATAAAAAGGATACCTAAGATAACATAGGTTTCATAAAAATAACTAAAGCTTTGCTTACACTTTTGACATAATATCGTCTATTTATTTGTTTAATAAACAAATAAGACCGGTTACCAGCTTTGCTTACCTATTGGAATCAAAAAAGCAAAGCATGCTGTCTCATAATGATATTACTCTCCTTACGAATAAAACATGCATGCTGTAAGAAAAATGTTATCTTTATTTTACATACATCAAGATTTAAAGAGAAAATCGATCTTGGACATACCTGATGTGGGTTGCTGACATCAACTATTGCATATCTGTTTGCCTGAAAAATGCATCAAGATAAAATAAGACGAAGTAATTTTAACACAGAAAGCATTAATACTTAATCTATACTGGAATTAATAAACATGCATGATTAACTTTACCTGTTGAAAGCCAAGTGTAATGTTGGCCCATTCTATATCTCTTGTAATAAGCAGATTAGATCTTGAAAGAAGAGGTGCAATCCATGCTTGGAAGATTGAGAACCGATAAATGCGTATCATTTCTGTATTAATCTTAATTTTTATTCTGAAAAAAAAGGAATTTTTAAGTAAATAAACACCTTAACTCACCTCCTCAGGCGATGAAGATTCTAGAGGCTCTGTGGCTAAATTTCTGGAAGCATAAGGTCCAGCCCTAGTTACAGAGTTGCTAGAAATGAACCTTCCTTTAGTGCCAAAAACTTTTTCTTCTTTAACTACACGCTCAATAAATTTTTCCTTTCTTTTTTCAAATGTCTTATTCGTTTTAGAATTTCCAACCCAAATGGATCCTATCAGAAAGAACACCATTTTGTTGCTTGTTCACTGTACCATAATTTGGGGAACTGCCTTTAGATACAGCTCTATCGACTTTGGATTGAGTGACACGCTGCAAATTTTTAATCCAATTCATTGTCAACACTTAAACCTTTGTCACTCGACCTTTACACCAGCCACTTTCTCTGTTCTGTCCTGTATGAAAGAAAAAGTCGCAGTTTAGACCATAAGAAATCATGGCAAACATAGACAGATGCACACAGATACCACAACATATACAGGTATACATTCTCTACAGAGCTAATTCAAGAGGTTTACACAACCAAATTGTGGAAAGAGAGAGTATTTCAAAAGAAAATGGTGAAATATACCCACACCTGCATTTATAAGCCAATTTAATTTCAGTAAGTCCATGTATGGTATTATTAGTTTTAAAACTTTATACAATAAAAAAACAAACAAATAAAATACGGTTTTCTTACAGAAATAAAAATTTTCCGTTTTTTTTTTTGAAGTTCGGTCAAGCATTAAGAAAACCTCATTATTATCCAAAAACTTGGTATATAATTTAGATCTTCCTTGAGAAGATTTGGTGGCTATCAATTGTCAAAGACTTATTTTATACCAACCAAGGCATTTCGTCGAACACTTACTGTGCACAACATGGCTACTACTTAATCGTCATTAAAAGACTGGAACTTACGATTAATGAAGTCTACTGGTAAATTCAGCAATTGATGAAGCATGAACTCAATCCACCGACTTTTCAAAATGAATAGGACAGAAGCTACAAAATATTCTTAATTCGCTTCCAAAGGCGGTCATTATCAGGCTCAACAGTTTCACCTTCAAGGATAGTATGTTTCCCATAAATAGTCTTTATCCCTTTGTGGGTATTATCGTCTTTGGTAATATAAAGCATAAAAAATAAACCGAATTTACCTTCTCAAAACCATGATGAACAACTGGTAATACGATTAGAATTATAGGGGAACGCACAATGAGACTCGCGGTACCCCACTTCAGTCGTCTTATTGGTTCATCTTCCTGACACACTTTTCCTTCAGGAAACGTCTGTAGCTGTCTAATCAAAAATTGAGAAACAGTTAAATGCTTATTTATGCAACAATGTTTCACTCTTTTAACAATTTATGAAACTAACATGAAGTCACAATGTTGCATAAATTGGTAAAAAGGTGAAATGCTTATTTATGGAACAATATCTTACTGATTTATTGATTTATGCAAAATACTATTTTAGTTTCTTTTACAAATTTATGCAACTGATAGAAATTATGCAACATTGTTTCAATTGGTTAAACGGGTTACTGGTAAAATTAAAGAAAAATAGAGAAAGTACCCAATAACCATTACTTAATCGATCAAGAGCTTCATTCATGTGTTCTTGATAAATTGCACCACCCCTTGTAATTGGAATGCATTTTCCTGTAGATTTTAACATTTTCTTAAAGGCTGTAAAAAATTTAGAAATCAAGGAAATAACAGATACATGTATGCACTGAAAAGAAATTACCAACCACTTGAATTTCAAAAATAAAAAATCATCATTCTACTTCATTTCATAGCCAAAAACCTAAATTTTCTTATAATAGTTTAGAAATTTATAAATGGGGGCAAATTTGGAAATGATGATATGCTTGGGAAACTTGGAAGAAAAAATGAATGAGGGAAAGCATGCAGGGACTTATGATT